>UZAN01040018.1:24557-46472 GCA_900618425.1 Echinostoma caproni | reverse complement strand
TAAATGGATTGGTAGACAACACATAAGATTATTTCAGCTTTTCTGATCAAAATATTTGTCTCCGTTGAAACGAGTTTTACCAGGTTGAAAGAACGGACTGATCTGCTTAGCTTGAGTGGGACTTATTGCATTAAGTCAATGTAGATATAGTTACTGAGTTGGAATGATCATTAATAATTACACCCAATCATCAGTTGAAATTAACCACAAACAACGAGATGTGTTTCTGAAAAGAATTTGCTAACCACTCGTCGTGAAAGTAGCCTAGTCAGGCCCGGACTTAGCGATCCAAGCAACCAACATTCCTATTTTACATTCCCTAGCCAACGCACAGTACAGACGATGAGCTTGATAGTTTGGATATAGGAACACGTAGGACAAGACACTGAACAGATGTAGTAACGTCTAAAGTATTTATAGGATTAGCCCATTGGATTATTCAGACGCATCTGGCCCTCTTGATAGTCTTGGGATTGGCATTCACTCCTTGGGAGATCGTTCAATCCCCAAGAGGTAAATATATTCAAATGCCATGGAAATGACTGTGGTAACCATTGACCGTTTCGTTCATGGTTGCGGGTTTGGAGTCCCAACCCGAATGCCCTGACAGGGACACAAAAAGTACGCATTGCTGGCGAGTCCCAAACAGGACGAAGAAGCTGTCAATTGCTCTTTGTACAAACATTTCCATCGCATTTCAAGGTGTACTAGTGAACCGGAAAACGTGTAGCGATAACCGAGTTTGAATTTCAGATCGTGTGATCCAAAGCACACCCAATCAACAATCAGAGGGCAACAAACGCTTAATTTGGAGCACAATCCACGATTACATGACAGTCATGTGGCACACTTTATGACTCGGATAACATGGAAATGATTGTGAACACAGAGCTGAATGTGTGTCTACAATAAAGGAAGAAAGTAGATTGTATGCTCAATAACACAAAGTTTGGTTTTCTCAGTCGTCACTGGCTTTGGGTACTGGGTGTGCATGTGAACATAAAAACCGATTGTGGAGAAAACTTGGTTATTGGGATATGTGCCTAATTGTCCGATTAATTTGGTGCAATCGATGGCGATTGCGATTTCACGAGTATGGCCATGTGTAAATATGCGTATCATTTTGTTTGACTTGCAAAGCATAATCCGAGTACCATAGACCCATATGGCTGTTGCTTCAAGTTGCATGCGATTGCTAGTCACCTATGAGTTCTCCTCAAGTATGATCCCATGGAAGGAGAGAGGTATACTAACTCTAACAAGATGGTCGTAGATGTCAGCATTATACATACTTTCCTCCCGTTCACATTATTTTGACATCAGTTAAGAAAATTTACATTTACTGGTTGGAATTACCGTGTATCACCTACACTTCTTCCGGAAATAAACATTAATTTTTGAGAGTCAAAAATTATGAAAAGGAAATTACAATCAGTGAGATGAAATATTACTAAAGCTATTTACTTTATAACTTTGCAAATTTGTGTCACATTATTACCCAACAAAAATATTTACGCAAGTTTCCCTTATCAAACATGCAATCATCTCGAAGCTTTATCAAGACCAGTGTCGATCTGGGAACACAGACGTCGAACGAAGTTACATCACTTGTGTTCATTGATTTAGACTATTTACTTTGGCACCAATACAAGTGTTTATTCACTAAGGCATTTAGAAATCATTTGATCCACACAAGAATGTCCCGACGAGTGAATCATCAGTTGGTAAGGTGAACTTACCCTGCGATTGACCTGGACATCCATACCCATATCGGTCATTCGATTAGCCATTTTGATCGAGTGTTACAGTGACACAGTGAGCACAGTAGGTCAGTTTATTCACAATCTGGTGAAACGAGACGGTTAGCACACACAGAACTGTTCCGCTTCCGCGACTAGTGAATTGTGCGTTATGAAGAGCGACTGAAAAACGGGACAAATCAAATGGGTTTTCCCTGTGGGCAGGCCAGCACACAAACAGATAATTAGACATGGACAGGCTCAGCAAACACACAAGCTACACACACACGCACAAAAAGTGAACACCTAAGCGCATAGGTCCCAGGTTCATCCGTATGTGTCGGCTAGCCGACCGACGGTTATGTCAGTCTGCCTACCCTACCCAGACCCCTCGCGGGCGATGCTATTGTTGCTGCTGCTATGAGGTCATTCTATCCCTTTTCAATGACCTCTGACTTCATCGCACAGGTACAGACAGATTCGTGTGTTTGCTACCCCATTTACCCACCCACCTATGAACTAGCATCCGCGCATGCACGCATGGCAATCTCGGTATCAGATGTGCCCATTTTCCCCTATGCCACTAATCCGCCCACCCAAACAAACCGTCCAATCATCTACTTTCATATTCCAGCTAGGTGCCAAAATTGGACGATTTCATGTGCGTAGTTGATTCGAAATCGTTCGGCGTTGGGCCTACCGTTGTCGCTCTCGAACTGTCGGGCGGTCATTCCGACCTCGGTACAAAATAGACGAAGCAGACACACACATACAGAGGAGAGCCTGTGGCATGGAAAACCGGGAGAGGGGAGGCGGATCTATTTTGTGGTTGCACCACAGTGCACAGTGCACAATCTGCGTCTTATTGATCGTTTCGAGTCGAAGCAGCTGTCGCCATTCTGATCCAAATGCACCTATCTCCTTTGCATCCCTACACACAGACACAAATGTATACATAGCATTCCGCAGTAAGTAGCTGCCAATAACCCGTTCGGTCATTCCTGTCTAGGATACGCTCTGTTTCCTTTGAATAGATCAATACATGATGAGAATTTTCATGAGATTACTGTACAGTGCGTAGTAAGTGCTTGACGATTGCACGAACTTCTAATCCGATGCCTCATGGCATGTCTCAATCCCTGTTCACTGGTCGTTCGTTGGCCGTTCAATCCTCTAGGAATTGGTGACCGGTGTGAAAATTGCATGAAGGTTCTCTTCTGGTACTAACAATTGTAAAGTTGTACTCATTCCTGTTTTGGACAAGACAGTAGTTAATTTATCGGGTAACGGGTAATAATTCACTGACTGTCATGGTTGAGCTTTCTTAGAATAAGCATTACCACCTAATTATATCCAGCACCCGCTTGTTGTGCACTTAAACATCGCTAAATATATATCTTAGCATTGTACTGACACAATCAAGTAGACACCAAACAGAACGAGATTGTAACCAATGCCTGGTGTAAAGGGTAATTCTGTCAAAAATCATTGTTACGAGCTAATAATTTCCTAACGGTAGAGATTTTTACACATACTTTTACATTTTTCCTCAGAATTGAGGAGTCAGGGTGACACCGAAAGTGTAACAACATTGAGATAAGTGTTTCTCTTCCCGTCCCCCTAAGTTATACATGCCCCAAGAACGATTCGTTCAATGAACTCGCGGGAATACTATGTTCATACGGCCGAAGATGCACCCATAATATTTTCGATTACCCGTTACTCCAGTGATTTATGGAAGATAGTTTTTGATGTATTATATTATAATTATTCTGAAGGTCAAAACGTTATGGAAATATGTCCGGTAATTACGGATCCCGGCTGACTCAGAAAAATTAAAATATCATCGGTACCTGAGTATAAGAATTCTAGTGACGGAATGCCATTCCTCGAACATTTTATCTTTGTAGGGTCTTCGTTTCACCATGTAAAGTAAATCAGGTATCCGCGGTAAACTCCCTAACTGGAAACCATTAAGTAATAATATGTATGTTAGTCGCAGTTAAAATATCTTATGGAAAGCCATCACGCGAACCCATCTGTACAGTATAAGAAGACAAGAATTACCGGATTCTAATTTGTGGCTTTACTATGTTAGTCAAACATGCAACTGATTATTTCACGTTCAAGTCAAGTCAAGTCAAGAGTGCAATGTATTCATTCAATGTGGACAGAATTTTCAGTGATAAGCATGTTATCACTTTTGCTTTGGCATGCACGCTATTAAAAATTAGTTCAAAGATATAACCTATAGTTACTTACATGACAATGAGGATGACACTGATAAGGCGTAAAAAAGGAAGAAAATGTCAGGGTGAAAGTTTACATTAGACTGTGTATAAAATCGTTGGATATGCGTTCCCTGGAAACCAACAAGCGTGAAAGACAAGGTAAAACGGAGTTTTGAAAAGCAGTGGTACGAGTATGCAAAGGTTTAAATTTATCGCGGATGTCAGAAGTTGAAATGAAGCGAGATAGGGATGAGTGTTAGGGAGTGATGCATTGGACAAGATTGAGTCACACAGACGGTCACACCTTGAGGTGTTGATTGACAATGGAACCAACCAGCTACTCATAAGATACAGCTTCATATCTTGAGTTGCTTTTCAGATAGCGTCCAATTAATATAAAATCCTTAGACAGTTGACGGCGAAGATAACGGGAGAACAGTAGGTTCAATGGTATAAAACGCTCCAAAAAATAAATTTAGAAGTGATATACAATGACACTCTCAGATACTGAAGGCGTGACATATAAAAGGCCAACTTTCTGACTTTAAAAATGTTTGTTATAAGAGATAGGACCATTTGAGGTCAGCAGACAGAAAACATTCAAGATGTTTGAAGTGTTGTGGCCTTTTAAATTTTAGGTTACTGATTAAGATGTTGGGAACAGATGATCCAGAAAGTGTTGATGGCCTACAGTAAACAGAAAACAAAATTTCAATGCATTTGTTTGGATTCAAAGAAAGGTCAACACCATCGTGCCATTCATGAATGAAACTTCTGGCTAATTGAAGGGGGTCCATTAAAGGGTTGTTATTGTGAGTTGCACCTCCAACTGCTATGTCATTGGGATATTTAAAATTGAAAACATTTGGGGTGACTGGCAAATTTTAGATATAAAAGGAGAACAGAAAATGGGATAAAATTGCACCCTGTATTACACCCTGGTTTACAGTAACACTAAAGGACCCTATACTATTGAGACTAGTATATTGACGTCGGTCGGTCAAGTAGCCGTGAATCCAATTCAAAAGATGTCGCAAAAGCTTATATTGCGGCAAAAGGGGCAATAGTATGTTTCTGTCAACAGAGTTGAACACGTTTGTGTAATCCAAGAAACAAGCATGATAAATTTTGGTTTTGCTCTATAGTGAATAAAATGGAACGGGTAAGACAAAAAAACACATCTAAAGTAGAGCTTACAATAAACAAACTGCTTGGAATCACGAAAATGAAGGTTATAGATTAGATGCTTATTAATAATTCGCTCAAACGTAATACTGAAGATGAAGCAATACGCCGAAATCTGTCCCTTTCTTTCTTAGGTACTGAAGTGATGCGAACATCACGCCATGTGTTAAATAGTCTTCTTTCTGACCGACATGTATTGGAGATGAATAAAATGGTTTGTGTGAGGTGGATTGTGCATGTTTTAGGAACACTGGGGATAACCCATCAGGACCAGAGGATTTATCTCTGTTGATAGTATTCAACTCCTTTAAAAATTCCTATGGTATGACAGTCACAGGGAAATGAAAATCAAGTGACATTTTATTTGGACTCGGTAATGCTTGCACAACATTATTCCCTGAAGCAAAAGATTTTTGAGCCCATTGCTGTAAAGTTGAACGACCACCGAGCAACTTCAGTCCGTTCCGCAGCTGACGGCAGAACCTGTACTCTAGCACGGTGTGAACATACAACTGATTGAGATGAGCTATCTCACCGCTGATATGGAAGTGAACAGATTTGACGGTCATTTTATCCCTTCAGCGATACGCCCTTTCTTTCAGCCTAGGAAACCATTTCAGTCTATCAGAGATGAATCGATTGGTCTGTAGTTGAATTCTCTTTTTAGGGCAGCACACATCATAATAGTAGTTGAGATAACTAGTGAAGCTTTCAAAGAAGACTGAAATATCAGGATCATGGAGTAGTTGTAAGGCCGTACCGGTAACCATGGATTTGAATTCCATGAAATTGGCCAGATGATTTTGTCGTATACGTACCTTAGGTGCACTGTTCCTCATGAGGGTTTTTTGTTTTTCATTTTACATATATTATAGGTAAAACCTTAAGTAGACAATCATTGAAACTGCCTACTGGTGCGCGTTGAAAGGCACGAATAAAAGTTGTTTCGTTAACGAAAATGTGGTCCAAAGAAGCATGATTTCCAGTGAACGTCCTCTTGCGTTAATTGGAAATGGGGATTTATATTCAATGTCTACGGGTTCAACATCTAGAAAACGTTTATCGGGTTCCGAAGATCAGATTCGTGTGGGCCTCTCCAATACCATCCGAGTCGTCAAACAAGCGTGTCATTCAACTTCACCACCCTCTCAGAAAGGTGTACTACAAAATACTAGTGGTCTCAGAATGACATACCCTATGTATTTTTGCATCAAAACAAGGTCCTAAAATAATTTATTTAATAATATTTTTTTATTTATTTAATATTAATAGAGATTTCCCAATAACCTGTTGCAGTTTTACGATTTCGAAATAATTGATTACTGGTCAATAACAACTCAGAAGAAAATATCGAGAGTGTAAACTATGCCCAGGTCGTTTTAAATCTGATGACTTTTTGATAGGGAAAACGGAAAACCGTGAGTATGGATAAATGACGATTTTAAATTACGGACGTTCATGGAGCCCCGATGAATACAGGCAGTTCAGTTAATGAAAAATTTCCCTCAAAAGAAATCCAACTCCTTGAAAAATCACATCTGAACACAGAAGTAAAGGGATGGATTTTTCAAAGCACACCTTACTCTGAACGTTCTCTCGCATTTTAATAAATAGTGTGTAGGCATGCGTGTACCAAATTATCTGACGTATTCAGAATTTCACGAGAATAATGGTCACCTACTGATTTTGCCCAGTAATCACCCGATAACGTAACGATACGTAAGTTTTGCACTAGTAGGAGGAATCTCCGAGATGTGATGATACAGCACAAATTATCTTGAGGAACTACCTCAGATGTCAAGGATCATCGGCGACCCCAAGCGAATAAATCATAATCTACTGGTCTGATGATGCTTTTGTAATGGCCACCGAAAGCTTCAGAATGATTGCGGTGGGTGTCTAGAGTTGTGAATGCTCGACCTCGCGAAATGCTCCTACGTGACCGAGTGTCGCAAATAGCTTCTGCTGAGGAAGTCCTATTCACTGCCTTCGCCTGGCGGAGGTGAGAGGACGAAAAGCCAACATCCGGGGCTATAACTGGGTTGGCGAACCATAGACAGTTCACTTAGGTGAGTTGGCTAAAATCCCTGATTCCAAACGAACCAAGAAGAGGCATACAAACCGCACGCACACCTTCCTGGTTGTGGCAGTGGTCACCGGCTCAATTCGGCATCAAGGTGTGTTTGGTACCTTGGAGGTACCTTGGAGGGTGTATGATCCAATTAATTGGACACCAGTCCTCAGTGGACTGAGAACTCTGAGCTCCGTCCTGTTATCTTGCAGGTTTGGCTTTCTAGCCAAAGGCTTCAGGTGGGGAACCTGAGGTTACCCCCATTCCTTGGTCAGGCAAAAGAGAAGTAACATGGCCACGCAATCTATGAACTTATTCTACAGATTTATTTTTGTTCATATATTGTGGCACGTTCCAGTTCTCTGTAATTGGTTACGTTTGGAAATAAAAATCAATAGTCCTGTTACGATGTATGCGGTATGTATTCCGTGACAGGAGTAATAATGTTTTGGGCACCATCAAAGGGATCCGAAAAGGTTTGTTGGGGAATCAATAGTCAAGCAACTCCC
Source organism: Echinostoma caproni (assembly GCA_900618425.1). Taxonomy (NCBI): domain Eukaryota; kingdom Metazoa; phylum Platyhelminthes; class Trematoda; order Plagiorchiida; family Echinostomatidae; genus Echinostoma; species Echinostoma caproni. Next base: position 38,737 of record UZAN01040018.1, on the reverse strand, counting down.
AATCCATATGACTTCATTCAGGAAGACAGTTGATAGAAAATATTGATATGATCCAAACGACGGATGATGCTGATCCTTGTTTAAAATAATGACACACTGACAACCCTCTCAATTACTTATTCGTTAAAACAGAATGATCACTGAATGGTTAACAACTCGCCCACCTAGTCTACAATATTAGAAACGGTAATCAGTACCTCTAAGCTGTTTGCTGCATGTGCATACAGAAAACCGTTTCAACTCGGTAAAGGGAACGCAACAAAAGTAAAATGGTGGTATAGGTAAATAAGGAAGCACGTCCGTACCGTGCAAGCGAGATGATGGATACATTCAAGAAGGGTGTGGCAGATGCGTAAATTGATCGTTTAATTTATCAACCACAATCACTATAGGCAACGGACACCCTAAAAAGACTCCCGGGGAATCTTGTTTGTTTCAGATGACGCGATATACACGGTTCTTTTGGCAACAGATCATGAAGCAGTGCTTCCGGATATCTAGTTGATGAGTTCACTTGGATCCCAGTGAGAGTGGCTACCAAATATGTATAGTCTTATCCCACTCATCCCATTCGATGCTATTTATGTGGTCAAAACGAATAAGTGTTTGAATAGGGGAATCAAGACTGAGCAGAGTTTAATGAGCGGACAATTCATCCGACAGTGTAAAATGCGTTTTAGAATATGTGGTAAGTCAATCACACTAGATGTTTCACAAATGTTTTAACACGTGAAGTTTAAGCTGACTTGAAATCAATCCAAGTGCTTGCCTTTTGTTAACCGAGACGGAACATTCACCAGAAGCTACATAACTAAAGGAGCAATGTGGTAGACTGAAGACCAGCACTGAAAATATAATAACAGCTCATTCAGCAAAGTTTTTAATTCATTTTAACTAAATTTCAGTAAACGCGCTAAGGCAAAATATAAATAACGTTTTTATGCATATGTTCAAGCAAATATATGCCTAAATTTGGAACGCGTGCACTTGCTTAGACCATTGTGCGGAGGATATGTAGGCCTAAATAGAATGTTTAGAAATGTTGTGTAGATGAACCAAATGTCAGATGAATCACGAGATGCATTCGGGGATTCGTGAATTGGTTCAAACCTTTTGCAAGTAAATCGGGGATGATAACCGGGTAGGAAAACAACAGTTGAGGAAAAAAGCAAATATCTGCAAACCATTTGACACATGGAGAGGCACAAAGTACAATTTGTGCCTAGGGACAAAAAATGACGGTTTTTTGTACACAAAGTGAAAACAGAAATAACATGTTCCGACCAAGAAAGATCTCGATCAATGATCTGGCGGGTTAACTGTCCATTATACACAGATTTACCGCAATGCAGGTCCGGAATTCTATCGAGTCGGTTACCCTACGGTGAGGAATAAACAATATCGAAACACTTTGTTTGGGTTGATAGACAGCTGGAATTCGCATACCAATCGATGAGATATTCAGAGATATTCTTCCGCATATTTGGAAATACAAGATTATAGTTAATGAATCAAAAATACAAGTTATTTAAAGAAATACAAGGAAATGGGACAAGAAACAGTGCTACTCCTTATAGAGCGTCAAAAATTGGAACAGGTTAATGAGGAGAGACTGTAAAATAAAACTGATTGAGTTGCTGACATTTCATGAAACAGTTAAGTCGAGTGGAGCTTATATAGGAACAATAACTTTCCCTCTTATAAAACTATCAAACGCATTGCAATGATCGGAGAAAAGATTCCGAATAAAACGTGAATGTGAGACAATCGTCTCCATTGGGAAGGGGGAAACGCTGATACACAAACTGATGGAGGNGTTAGCAGATAACATTGGACATTTTTCGTAGAAGAAGCTTGTTAAATTGTTCTAGGGAGACCAGATACACTCCCTGAAGGGATTATGATTTACCATTCTTTGAAAGTGGAGTGATCATAATAGTTTGCCAACAATTGTGAATCTTTAAAGCCAAAGATTGCTTGCTCCGAACTCACTGGAACTAGTGTCATAACATATATCCTCCAAAATATCGGGTGGGGACCATGATGTTCATTCCATCTGCTGGTTGTTAACCGTCACAGTTCATTGTCTATGTCATTGTGACGGAAGAAGAAGAATTCGTGTTGAGGACAAATGGATCAGGGGAATTACAGCTGAATTATCTGAGCTGTCCGATCAATATTGTCTTTAAACTGCGTTCACCACCATGACAAGCATACTTCCAATGCGCGGTGCTATACATATTTCCCAGCAAACATGCTGCTTGATGTTTGTTTTCCTCGAGCCAAATCCTATGGTTGGATCGTACTTTTTCGTAGTTGCTTAGACACCTGGTCCATTGTATTCTTAACTTTCCCCCTGCCAACCTGTTTCGTTTACCATCCCATCTTCGCTTTTATTGGTAGCTTTTGGCTACGGAATTACTGTGATTGGTGGTTTTGCTTTAAATATCATTATCGTTGTTCATCCATTGCATTCTTTAGATTATAAAAACTCATTCCGCAGTCTCGATCAACCAATATTGCTCAACGCGACAACCGAAAGTGGCGGTAATACAAACGTTAGCAGATGGTTTTATGATTGCTTTACGAATAGAAAACAATGCACGTTTCTCATTGGTAAGAAATATTCTACTCGCCCGATTGTTACTGGAGTTCGGCAAGGTGCAAAATTTAACCCATTTTTTCAAATGTATGTCAAACAATTTCCCGTTGCTTCTACATTCATTGGCTGTAAATACGCAAACAATGCCTTTTTAGAGTAAAAGAATAACTTTCTTGCGGGGGAAATATTCGTGATCACCAACAAAGAGCACTGGGCAGCTGTTTGATCCCGTTTGGGATGCATCAGCAGTGCGTACATTTTGTGTCCCTGTCAGGACCCTCGGGTTGGGAATTGAAACCCTTTCCCTTGAGCTACACGTTCGATGGTTATGGAGTGAAACCCACCACCAAGATCATCAGCAGTGCCTGTTGCCTGTGAAAAATCTAATGGGCTAATACAAACATTCACCTTCTGAAAACGGACCGACCCTGAAAAGGCTTACGCATTTAAAACCAAGCTTAACGATGTTTTAAATTGGTCCTTGTCTCGTTCCGTTATTAAAATGCCTCCAAATGTCAGCATATAGTGTTTTCCATCTTGGCCAACTTACCATATTCAGCGGTCAAAGATAGGTTATCCACTCTTTCTACTAATCATGAACGCGTACCGACATCAACAATCGTAAAAGACCTTGGCGCCACATTATCATAGAATTTATCATGGTCACTACATGTTCAAAATACATCCTGTAAAGTTAGAAAGCTTTTATATTTCTCACTCGGATTGAGAATGCTTTCTGTGCTGCACACGCTGATTATTAGGTTTGTGAATACATGCGTGCTCCCCCACTGGTTGTGTTGCTCCCCAGTGATTTTCCCCGGTATGCTGAAGAGAAGACTATTTATTGGCGAGATCTCTAAATACAGTGGCATTGTCAAGGATAAACCTGCAGACCCTATCATAAACAGATATCTACACGCATATGAAAATATTTTTGCCAAAATACTCTAAAACATTCATCACCAACTACACAACTAATTTGTAAAAGCTGTATCTACATCAGCCAAACGATCCAGGTTTAAACTTTTATTTACGCGTACCTTCTCATATCATAATTATGTTTTACCATATCCAGCACGTCCAGTTGTTGACAAGCAGAACGTTTTTACAGAATTACGCCGTTGCTTGCCTCATTGACAAAGACGATATATACCGCTGTCAGTTTCGCTTTGTATGATTCTGTCAATTTTTATCCAAAAATACGGCATCAAATGCTGAAACTCGCCCATTGGAGTGCATCAAGCAACTATGATGATCACCTCGTAAAAATTACTTCCTGATGTTACGCGAATTACTTGTATACCTAGAACCGTATTGTTCCAAAATTGGAGCATTATTATTTTGTTTGTAAATTACTCGCTCATTCAGAACACGTGTGATACCAATTTCTTGTGGGGTCGTTCTGTTCGGGTTGTCGTACACGTGTCTTGTCGTTTTACTTTCTCTTTTATTTATTGAATATACAAATGTACAGTCAACATTCAGGAAGGGGGGCTGCAGCCATACAAAGGCTGCCTGAGAAGACGGTCGGCGGTGGAGCGGTTCGAACCCGGGACTCCCAGGTCACAATTTGGTGAATTAACCGCTTCGCCACCACCGCCCTCACCCAACCACTGAACAAAGGCCAGGTATGTTATACATTCTATTCACCAGGATTACATTTTTGGGACATGAAGTCTTATAAAAGTCAAGCACATCACGAAAAGAAATGTAACTTGTGCAAACATGGTTGTTAATGTAGTGAATTTTTAGATGCACGCCTTAGACATTGGATTAGTCAGGTAACTTATTTTCTTGATAAGAGTTTGAATGGATCTCACTGATACCTCACGTAGAACAATCAAATATCTAAATTTCTAACGTTTTCACGCATGTAATGATACCTCAGTGCTGAAACAGGGTGAACCACAATCACTGCTAACCATCATCCGATGTTTCCATTCAGAACAAACAAACCGTTCCATTCACTGGGATAATTAGTTTTGCTTCCTAGAAAATCATCAGCATTCTAAAGCATTCGTTTATTTTAAAACACCTCTTTCATCGATTTTCTGTCAGGATATTTACATGCTCCTTTGTTTACGGAAGAAAATCCAATACACCGAAGTCTCTTTGCTTCACATCAAAGTCAGTTGATTGAAGCTTGCTATCCACACTACACACTGACACTGTTCTTAATCAGTACTCATTGATAACATGAAAACACTAAAAATATCTTTGGGTCAAACGGAGAAAGAGAAACCAATTTCTCCTGCGTATTTTGAAAACAAAATTCCTCACAATTCAAAACGAACCTGTCAGAGATCTCTCTGCTCGTTCCTGTGATGTATCTATGTACATGCAATACTTACAGGTCGTTAACTGTTCTATTGGTTCATTTAATTTTTGAGTGGCAGGTACTCATCCGGATCGTACCAAACATAGGTCATGGTAATTTTTCAACGTGGAAGAATGTTCCACGGAGTGGGAACCCTAAACAATGATGAGTAGACACACACAAACCAATACACTTGGAGTAATTGTGTTGGCAATTCTTCTCGCTAGCTGAACGCTAATGTTATAACATTATAACCAACTGAAACAAATATTCAGTTTGAGTCGTTAATTTTTGAAACTCAAATTGCGACGTTGAAAAACGCAACCTAAATTAAAACTTATCCCAGAAGGTTTTACAGCAGACAACTGCTAATCAAATAAATACTACAGGATAAAAAATAAAAATACATCTTAGGAAACATTTAGTTTATGTCAAAACATATGGATCTAACTCAGTCTGCATTGGAAAATTGTCTGATCTCGAGGATAAGTAATATTTGAGGAGGATTAAGAGGTAAGCAGTTTCTGTCTACCAGTCTGCTCGGATAGGTTTAGCTGTTTCGTGCAGAGGCCCATTTCGGCAGGTCATGCGAATACAAGATGTTCAAACCTGCATTCTGTTCAGTGATCCGTGAAATCAACATTTGTGTGTGACTCTAAAGACCCCAAAACATCAAGATAAATGTTTGAGGGATTCCATCTGTTTCGCTCCACACGAAACAAATATAAACGCATATTTTTCAAGCGGTTAGATTTCGACAATATCAACAATTCTCTTTTGTATTCCAATTATATATATTTCGGTTTCAACCAAGCGGGACTTTTGAATAATAGGGGAGTACATCATAAAAATGATGCTTGTTTTTTTCTTTTTTTCTTTACAAATGTTTTTTGTGTTGAAGTGCTGAGGCCGACAGGTGAGAATTGTTCATTTTTTCTGACAAGTAAAATGATCAAACTGTGAATCAAGTAAGTGACATGCCTCTTTCCTTCCATTAAGACGCAAAAAAGTCCTTTGTTCACGTTTATGTCTACGAAATATTTGTTATTGATGCTCAGAATGTGATGCAAAGTAAATACCTATACTCTTTTGTTATTCCACCCTCAGTCTTGCATGGTAACCGTGTAACCATGACATTGATAATATTGCAATATAAAAATATTAACTCTCGTCATACTCAGTTGATTAAGCACAATCATTCTAGTAATCTTTCCTGCTTCACGTCCTCCTCTGGAAAAGGGAACTCATCTGTTAGGCGTTGCACCCATCAAATGATTACGTGATTTCTTCAATCGTGCAAATTTTGCGCACTGATTTGTTTGATTCCTTGATGACACATGGTTTTTGTTCAGAGTTAATTCATCAAAAACCTTAAAATTCGGCACAAAATAACATTTTCATCCTATTTCGTACTTTAGTTTGGTTCTATAGCGTGGCTTTATTCACTGCGAATCATCTCATAGTGTTTTCTACTTGAATTTAGCGGGAACAGTAGGCAGAATGCGGTACACTATTGCTAGCCTATCGGTATGTAACAAATAGAAGATGCACAAAACAGGAGTAGGAAAATTCAGGAGGGAGAGATGTGATTTTTTGTCACGTCCTGAGACAGATCTTTTCGATGGCAAATCTCGTATTTCCATGTCAAAGTCAAAGTCAAAGTTTTCTTATGGGAATAGCTCACAAGCTAGTGCTTTTCTTGTCCCGTAGGATGTTTACACAGATAAATCGTTACACATCGGAAAAGGAGTCGCATAGAGATCCGGGTAGGAGATGGAGAATGTAGGCTACAGTGAATTTCCGTTTGCCTTTAGTGTACGAATGTGAGGTGTGCCAAAGTTTTGTCGAGTCTCTGCTTGAAAGATTCATTAGTGGGTGCACAAACGACATGAGATGGAAGGGCGTTCCAAGATTTGCATACTCTGACTGCAAAAGACTGGCGCCGGCAATGCAGTCCAGACTTTGGAATCAGTATTTTGAAACGGTGTCCCCCTAGGTGTACATGGTTCGATAACATGAGAAGCGATCGACACGGATGGTTTGGGTTCTTCAGTATTTGATACGTCAAAATCAGTTGGTTTCAGCTTCACAAAGATCATAACAACCACAAATGCGGAGTTGAGAAGTGGTGTGGAGACAGAATGACTACAAACAAAATGTAAGTAGAACAACTGAACTACGATAAACCATTCGATGGAATCTCTCAATCATGGCAGGGTACCTCAGCCTTTGTGGTTTCCAAGTTGTTTTTTTTTTCATTTTAATGACCAAAGTGTGCATTCAATGAACTGAAAAGGGCAGAGAGAGGACGCCCATGTATGTTGCACTGGTTTTGCGGGTTGGATCGATTATACTTGTTAACTTATTCGAAACTAGCATCATCTTACCTCACAGTTTACCGTAACGTGACACAAATCATGCCACTGTTACAATTGACTAAAATTACGATGTAAAGTTAGGAAACCACGAGGCACAAGTACTTTGGTTAAATTTGGTAGCTACTTCATCAAACCAGGATTGTGCGCGTGCGCAACAAGCACGGGGTCCCATTGTCTGGGTCGATTACGTCCATTCTGCCCACATACAAGTTTAAGCTAAACGTGCACGGCATCGATCTTTAGATGGTTTTGTGTGCTCCCCACCACATCGCTCTACCCAGTGGTAAAATGAACAGTCTGGTCTGGCTGCACACATACACACAAGCACAAGCACATTTTCCTCTCTGGTGTGTCTGGTGGGTCTGTCTCCCTCCAAGGGATCACGCGCATGACTTGTCAGCGATACAATTCAGAGTGCTATATGTCATTTGTGCGAACGTATCCCTCCCAGTTCATGCAGACGACACGGGGAGTGTGGTAATCTACGGAATGCAAGGATTCCCCCAGGCGTCTCTAACCAATGAGATCCTGGTATTGCCAGGGTTTTGTACGACAAAACGCTGGCAGTGCGAACTAATTATGATTGCAACGTTTCCTTTAGTGACATACTTCAACACACTATCATGCACGGCGTGATTTCTGATTTTCTTTTAAATGATGAACTGCGCACGCGTTTTTGTTGAACATATCGGTTTACAACGCAAACTTAGTCCATCGTATGGTTCATACAAGGAGACAGAGAGTATTGCATTGCAACCACAAGACAACACGAATAGTGAGTAAGCACAATTCAATCAGGAGTGCGGCCTGTTTAACAATCGTCCGGGCAGCCTTAAGTGAAAAGTTGCTATGGTACACAAGCTGGATACAGGAGCTGTGCGTGTACCTATGCGAAGCGGATAAAGGTAACCATTAAATCAGTGATCAACTTCATCTTGTTATCATACAAACATGAACTAGCTTAAAATATACTTTCCGATAAAAATGAACAGCATAACGGATGAGCCCCATAATCGTGAAAACTTGCTGCTGGGTTATGCAACTAAGCCGCTTCAGCCATGGGACCTGGCCTAGTGATTTATAATTAGAAACTCGTTCTCTCTCAGTGGCATTTTCCATTGAAAGTAGACCATCCAAATGGCTTTTGCGAACGTAAATAAACCGACCGAAAATGATCAATCACGTAACCTGGTTATCTTCCTACTCAGATTCGGTATTCCACTCAGATGATTCTACACCAGCACCCAAACGACATACGGTTTGTTCAATCACTGAAGCCGTCAAAACTCAGCTCAGTGGAACGGGATATGCAATTTTTGGTATTCGATAACGATGTTTTCGTAAAGTTTCGTAAGCCGCCGACATTTTGGTCATCGCGGATAATCTTCAATGAACCGGTTTACAACTGAATCCCTGTCCCGTTATGCAGTTTTGACAGGCAGTTAAGTTCTGTATTATGGGCCAGTTGCAACGGCAATGATGCAAAGCCTACATATTGTACACAACAGGGATTGCGATCATTATCTGACCTGGCAGTAGCACATAATTAAATCACCATAAGCAACCTAATCTGGTGATCCAATATTACCATGTCAAACTGCGAGATGATTAAAGCGTCAAGAGAGATGATTAGCTGTGTGGGTGCATGGTTGGGTTGGAGGAAAGACAATCGGAATCGAACAGGAGTGATGACGGTGTTCTATGCCGCTAAAGTAGTGTGTTCGTGGCCAGGTTCAAACAGTGTGACCTGAAACATGTAGTATCACTTTCGATGGTTAGCAGTCTAACTAATCTGACCACGAACAAAACCGATCGCGAGCAGGTGAAAGTTTTGCTGACTAATGAATTTAGTCTTGGATCAAGAAAAATCATGTAGTTCTAATGATGCCGTTGTTGGGAGGTGAGAGTCACTCAGAATATGTTTGATTACGGATAAAATCCTGCGCCAGATGGACCATATGAGTACAAGGACCCCAACTCATTCTGTTAAGATTCTAGCATAGTCGGAAAACAGCGGAAGGGAAAACAATACCAATCAGCAACACAAACAGCACCCGGCTTGAAAAACACGTCGAGGAAGTAATCATTCAACAGTACCATGCACAGCTTCTTAAGCTGCATAAATGGTTTATTACTCTACTACTAACTCGGTCACAAATTTCTTTGTTGAGTGTTTTTCATCCTCATATCGATAATCAAATTGGAATTTGACATTAATTTCTTTATCTAATTTTTCTGTGTTTTTTCAATACCAATAACTTATCCATGTGCTAACATTCCACCAGCTATCTTCATTTCTTTTTCGATTTGTGCTGCCCGATTTACATCGTCTGATCTAAAACGATTTTGCCATAAAAAGTAAGAGGCATCTATTAGTGGCAGGCGCAACGTTGTTAAATAACTATCAATTCTTATCAAGGCAGAGATTTAGTACTTCAATCGGATGTAAGTAGACATCATTCTGGGTAACCGGAGCTGTCGCATAATGTGGTTGGTGTTGCAGCGACTCTGTGTCAATCGTGGGAACTCCTGCCGTGATGTGGAAGAATTAAATCAAAAATTTGTTGCCTCGACTTTTTCTACTTTCCTATGGTCTCCTTTTAGTTCCCCTGAAAACCTCAACTCTGTTTTTGCAACCGAGGTTCTCGAAGAATTGAAGCAAATTAAACCTGATAAGACCCATGAACCGGACTCGTTAGCTGCAGTTTTATCAAAAATTTGTACCAAGCACCTTACCACAACCATTAATAAGTTGTTCAAATGGTGCATATCCTCCGAATTGTTGAAAGGCTGCCCGAATAAGACCATTTCCAACGAAGAGTTCTTCAACCGACTGAATGTAACTCAACTCAGTTAAAAGTCTTTGGAAGAGGGCTGTTCAACCGGATGACTACCCTCTCTGATGCTCTCGATCACCTGCAGTTTTCTTATGAGCATTCAATTTCGATTGTTGTCGCTGTCGCTTCTGTTGTTCATTCTCTGGCTTCAGTTTCAGATACGAGACCTGGAACTGTTCGCCTTATGGTCCTTGATTATGTCAACGACTTCGGTTCGCCTGACCATCGCATTCTCAATCAATTTCTTCCTGACTCTGATTTAGGATCCGACGTATTGAATGTTCTTCCAAACGTTTCCTCATTTAGAACGCAATTTACCTCCTGCAATGGTGAAACCTCACTGTCTTCCTGCATTAACGCTGGTATATTTCAGGGTGTCCTTTTGTCTTCATTCTTTTATTATTTCATCAGGTCTCAATTTTGGTTTATTTCATGGCCTAAAAATGCAAAACTGTGTACCATTTATGTTACATTTGATATTTATACTCATAAGAGTACGGTATATTATAAGGAAATATTGAAGCTAAGAGTATCAAGCTTGGATTAGCCCATTGAGGCAGAAAATAATGGATGGAACACATTGAGTGCAGTAACGCATTGTACACTATTGTTCTATGTTGTTGTTGTTCCCTTACGTATACATTGAAAACGTTAAAGTTTATGTGTCCGTTATCCGTGCCATCGAGAGATAATGAAAACAGTATTAATGTGGTGATAAAGCAATGCAAATGATGTCAACAGGTTCATCATCGTTACCTGATCTGATAAGCTACAACAGTCAATGTAAGTTGGTTAATTCTCTTATTTGGTTCAAATCTGCTCATCATCTTGTTTTTATTTTCCAGGTTGAAGATCGAGGGATATGTACCACTGATGTTTTTGATACTGCCCTTGGTATCTTGTTCCGTCATTATTCCTTACTTCTTTGGTTGGTGATATGGGCAGCTAAGTAATACCACACAAATCCGGGGAATGGACTGGCCAATCAGTAGTTTAATGGAAAAAAACTAACAGATCTGTCATTCAACCGACTATGTGCTTCACAGGTTTGCATCCCGTTTTTGCGGCGTAATTGGATGAGCTTCAGTGTTCTGTAAGTAGAGACTGGAGTACTTTCGCGTACACTACTTCCTTCGGCGGAGAAGCAAAAGCATTCCTTTTTGATTGACAGCCAACATTTTCTATAATTGGTATTCGGCCCAAGATTCAATCGATATTACACACCGAGCAGCAGATGTGAAGTATTTCTAATCATTGTTTAATTCTACCGAAAGATACAGTTTGAAAATGTTTGTTAAAAGTAGTTCAAGCAAAGGTATTACCGATGGTTTGAAATGAACCCGGGGAAACGTCCATTATTTAATCATTCCATTGATTATCGCGTCCCTTCCTGAAGAGTAAACTGTAACAGGACTAAATGAATGTGTTCGTTTGTAGAACTGAATTTTAACACTCTAGTGTTAGTGTTACAATTCCACCAGGTGGTGCCTGGATCAGGATAGCTTTTATTATGAATGACGGTCTGGGTATCGGTAAATTGGCATTCATACAACGAAATATCTCATTTATAACGAGTTTTCACAGTTTCGACAGACACATAGGATAGTTAATGAAAAGGTCTTCTATTCGAGGCGCATTTTTATGGTTGCCATACTGAACAGTAGCAGTTCGCTCTAACAGTTCTTGTTCAATTTTCACCGCTGAAAGGAACCGCCAATCGCATCTTTTTGTGAACTGCTCACAAGTTTGAGTAGCGTCTCACAACAGTAGTGACTAGATAAAAATTAATGACGCTAAAGGAAACCAATGTACCACGTTCGACAAGAGCGAGGCTGAGTGGTCTTCTATGTGATCTACTTCTGACGCTGATGACGCAATTCGGTTATATCAAAGTGAATATCGCAGAAAACACGGACAGTGGATGTTTTTTCTCACTCTACTATTTGTTCCTTGTTGTATTCTGAGCAACCGACTGCTTTCGCCTGTGAAACATTTGGTTCCCTTTAGTCGATTCGGTAGACTAGAGAGAGAAGACAAATAATGTGAGAAGCTAACACTTCGTTTAATTTCCTAAGTCGCTACAACGTAAAATCATTTGGTTTTTATACAAGATAGCTTTTGTGACCACGTTCGGTAAGCGGGCATCAGTCATTGAAAGGGGACATTAAAATCCGTGCCAAAATAATTCGACTCATTAAGTCAGAAACTTTTGTGCACACAAAATCAGATCACGTAACTTGATTAAAAATCGTTTTACGTTGTAGAAACTAAAGGAATGATGGCAAATGTTAATATCTCGCAATATTTGTCTTCTCTTCAACTTTGCTCCCTGCGTATTACCATAAACGTCTGCAAAAACGTAATTTCACTATACACATACACAATATTTAGATTTGAGAATATGGTCTCTGTTGTTCCGAAAGTCTCCTCCATTTTTTATCCCAAATGGATCTTTGACTTGTTTTACTGCTTTTCTTTTCAAACCTCCTAATATCCTTGATTCGGATAACTTCTATCTGGGTACAATTATCATCACTGCACAACAAGTTTGGATTGATAGCTTGACAATAAATAGCTGTTGAAAAATGCCACCACGGTCAGTCTTACTAATAGTTACAGCGGCGATTTACTGACTCTAGGCTTTGGTTGATCAACAGACACGGAGAATACCATTCAGTGCCACCACGATTCCCACAGGATTTTGAAGATGCCCGGAATATATTTCAAATTAGTCAGGATACAAAATTTAGCGGTGATTTAGTTTCTACGAAATGACATTATTCTAAGCGTTTTCAAAATTGCTATGTCTATCATACAACTAATGTTGGCTCAATTTTTTATTGGAGGCATAAATCATATGCAGAATCTTTCTTGCATAATTTAATCGACCCGTTTTGTAGCAGGTAGCAGTTTGCGTTTCAATCAACTTGACAATGCATCGATGGGCACTTCGATGACCACATCGTTTAATAATATTTAGTTCATTTTAAGATTTCAGGCGAAATTAGTGTTAATAAGACGAAAATCACGGAAAATCGTTTTATGAGTCACTGAGATTCGCCCTATCTTTTGTTGTAGCATTGCACTATCGATGAATAGTTCTGACCAAGAGCGAAGTTGGAATGCTTTTGAATTCCTGGGTTTAAAATTCCCTTGTAACCTTTCTGTCACCTATATTAACACCTGCGCTTTTCCACTTTCAATTTCAAATTCAAACAATCATACGTGAATTCCGTATTATTAAAATTTATTGCCTTACTCTCTGTCCCCAAAGATCAGGAATATTTATTATCGATTTTCTCAGTCCGATCTAACTATATACAGCAGTCTTTGTAAACAAAATTACAATACACATATACATATATATATATATATACATACATACATACATACATACATATATACATATATATATATATATATTCTCCTAGGGTTTGATTGGTAATTTAATTTTGTTTCCTCCAATAAATTTGTATCAGTGTCTATCAATCTGGAGAGTTCTGTCAACGCGATTCGTGCCTTTTTGGTCTGTCTCAGGTTACGAACTGGGCAGGATACTTTAAAATACTTAGCTAAAGCTATGAACAAGGAGAACGATGACTTTCGTTTAGCCGAAATCACAACAATCGAGTGTGGCAAGTGTAAGGCACTGGAAGCACTGATAAAACCGACAGAAGATCAGGAAAAGAGAAAAGGTCACGGACCTTAGCCAACTTGATAAATGCACAAGGTGTACGGTCAAAAAGAGTGAACAAGACTATCAATTACCACAGTGATCAAGACAAATCACTTGTAGCAGGGGTCAAAGTGTGAACGAAACCATTACATTGATCAACCTACTGTTCTAGGAACTCATCAGCTTCCAAAACCTACTTTATACATGCTAGCATCAGCAAGCACTAAACCAAACAAATCAGCTAACCTTATTCACTGTGGGATACTCCGGGGCATGCACCTGTTTGGTGTGTAGTTTTTACGTAGATTCAACGTTTTACTCAGTTTCAAAAAGCGTTGGATGCACTGTACCCGGTTTCATGAGAAAAAAT
>UZAN01040018.1:12725-24140 GCA_900618425.1 Echinostoma caproni | reverse complement strand
GATGCACTGTACCCGGTTTCATGAGAAAAAATTAATCTCTCATGCGGTTGTGTAGATCTCCTGCTCATGGTTAGTGAGACATTCCTACTGAGTAATGTATTAGGGAGTTAATCAATATCCAAGATAACAGCCTTGACAACAATTATGAATGATGTGGTTTTCATGTGTAACAATGTGCTAAGATCCACCACGAGTCATCTTTGTTGTAAGCCAGTGGGATAAAAAGGCTTTGCCGCCCAGGTTCGAAGACCTGCGTGGTTCCGGCAGATATGTACCACTCCTGATTTCTCACAAGGATGAAAACACTGTACTCGAGCTTTTCCTCAGTGGGACAAGTAGGTCCTATATGACAAGCACGACCACTTACATGAAGATTGCAAAAGTCCCATCTGATAGGAGTAAGTGATGCACGATCAGTCAAGTGTAAGCAGCATAATAGATGATTTACTTGGGAATACTTTTGTATGTAGAATTAATTTTGTTCACAATTTCAGTGACTAAGCCACTACAAATTTCGCACCTAATGTTACAAAAGGTGATGGACCTTAGGACAGTCTAGCTGTATTCTTACTGAACAAGGTGTAAGTACGGCCAGAAAACAAGTTCTTGCATCATGCAAAAGCAGGAAACATCCATTTTTGTCTCACTAAAGTCGATTTCCGCTGGTCTTCGAAACTATATGTCTCACATTGCATCCAGTCATCAGGTATGATCGGTTATGATGTGAAAAGTATATAAGTTTGACAGATTCATTGTTTTGTGTGCTTCCGGTACCGATATGCGTTATGGTCATGCGATAATCTCCATTGGCGATTTACCAGTCAGTATTGACCACTATGTTGATATACATCTCAAAATTTTTGAATTTTCACCGCTCCTTATATTTGGTAATCTATAGATGGTAACCAAGTGGAAAGCCGAAATACGCAACTCGATGATATTATCCAGAGTATTTTAGCGAAAAATATCCCGGGAAACAATTTCGGTCGTGACAGAAGCACGGAATCCCCCATTCTCGTCACACACCTGACCGGATTAAGCAAATCGGTGTGTTAGACATCTCGTATTTGTGCGTCGACGTAGAAACTGTCGACTGTGATGAGTCAGCGGTCGACAAACTGAAGCAAACTACAATCACGTAAACACCCTGATGACAGTGGTCTCGTCATTCACAATGACTTTCAAGGGACAAATCTATCCGTAGAGGACAACATTATTTGAATTAGACCGGGCATTTTGAAATGCCTTTAATTTTTGTTGCAGCATATGTGATCATAGCAGTGAAGGATTTTCAAACCACATACGAAGAACCTGGAGACATTTAAAGGCTCACGTAATGTCGAGTTCCCCCTGTATACTATGCTACTGACGTCTACAATGCAGTTACGTACGATACAATTTCCTGTTTCGTTACGAGTCTTCTCTCGTGACTGACTTTTACACATCCATTCAAGTTGGCCACTATAAAACATTGGCTTGTTGAGAGAACCCTACTGAATGCGAAAAATCTAGAATTGAGTTCCTTTGTGAGTTCACTTTTGGCACATATCAGTCAGCCAGACGCTTTAGTAGCTCCAGCATTTTTGGGGCATAATATTTGGCACAGAAGCATGTAAAACGGATTTGACACCGGAAGAAGCTCTCGGGAAATGATAAACGCAGACTGCTACGTATGACCTCAAAAAGCTTGAGTCATACATCGGGGATGAAAACAGTGCTTGAGCTGAAGGCTTTAGTGCAAACCATAAGAAACACACCCAGGAAGCTTATTCTGATGAAATTTGAGAAAATACGGGAACACATAGCCCTAACAGATTTCCGAACGGTAAAAATTGTTCACATTTTCCTGAAACTCTTCAAACCTGGAAAACGGGATGGAAGTTTGTTTACTTTTGTCGACGTAAAGAAACTCAATTTGAATGGACTCGAGGAGTGCAACCACAGCTGGCATGATTTGTGGAAAAAGAGCAGCACTTAAGTGGGTGGACTAACGATCAAAATTCCATGTTGACACCAGGTGCTTTTTTGAGTAATTGTTGTGCAGTATATCAGCATTTGCCTTGATTACGCGTTTTGAATACATCCAGTGGCTCCACTTGTTATAGTGAAAGTGAAGCACATGGAGCTATATATTTTGTACAGACAGTCTGACATCCTGTAAAATGACCCATACAACCGAGTATGCTGTTTATCGGGGTTAGCTTGAAAATACGTAGATTTCTGAATCGAAACTTCGTATAGGCTCACAAATTATTTAAGCCATTTGCCAACTTATTTCAAGCACCTAATTATTAGCTATCCTATTGTTCAAAGGTACCAGTGTTTTCCTTCTTTGAAGTTTACTCATGAATATTGATCTTTTGACAAAGTATTGAAAATCGGTTCTCGTAGATCGGGTGAACTGAATTCTATTTATCTCGTTCGCCGAGCATGGCAATTTGTTTACAGACGTTTCCTCACCAGCCTAGGTGACAGCATCAGTGCTTGTGAAGTGGTACTCATGACACTGATGATGTCACCTCGGCTGGTGATGAAACGTTTACAAACAAAATGCCAAGCTCGACGAACAGGCAAAAAAGAATATCGATCTCTTCGTCTGCTAGGATTGTCAATGTTATGAATATAATTACTCCATCGCAAACGGCACAGGATCAATCATATATGGACAAGACTTTTGGATAATCCTTTTCACAATTATAAAATCAGAAATTCTACCGGATCAACGATTTTTTTCAAATATGTAGTGGGCAGACATACATTAGCAGTTGATTTCAATACTGTTTATAGATTCGTGTTAGCAGATCATTCCGATTGAGTACCTCAACTAAACCATACTATGGCTCTTAAACCATAGTTGGACATTCATAGCTTGTAATAAGTTACGTGTTTCTTTTTGATTGCAGAATTATTGACGATTTGAGCTGATTTCCATGTATGAAGTGGTCTGGGATGTAACAATCGATCCACTTCCCAGTATCATATGTGCACCCACATTGCATGTGATTCCCAGTAAACTTGCAAGTTTGGTACTAATCCCAGATGTCCAAAATTATATTCTGTTCGATCTTTGTATGCAGTTTTTCTCTCCTTTGATGCATTTGAACATGTATTTAAATCACAAACAGTCGCACTCAATTAAAGCAACAGTAGCTTTGTACAGCCACTTTGTATTTGATTGTGTAACGGTTTCACATTTCGACGAGATTCTTATTTATTACTTACGCGACCGATTAGTGCAAAACCCTAAACGCACACCTGGTCTAATGAATGCGTTGTGTGCATTATTCGGCCGCGATGCGGATAACCTGCTTTCATTGATTGTCGCCCATCGGTCACGTGAGACCGACAAGTCATGTGATCCATCGTGTTACATTATTCTACATCAACTGTTTCAGATACACATTCAAGGGTAACTAGGCCACAGTTCATCTATTGATTAGTAAAAAACTTTTTGCCTAACTTGCAACTTGATGCTTTGTTGTAACACTTCCCTGCGATGAAGCGGAAAAAAATACCGTGAGAGCTACTCTTCCAGAATAACTGCTACGATCTTTTATTTTACACTTGTACAGCACCTTGTATTGCACTAGTTGAATTTGCATAACTAATAGTCTGATGAAGAGTTTCCCTTCGCGTAGGCACACTGAAAGTCTAAAAGAACTTAGTCGCATTTTTGGGGCTTCAAATTAAGTCAAGGGATGACTTTTCTTGTCTAAAAAATAATAGAAAAATGTGAACTCAAAGGTTGGCACCACTATCCCAATATTTTCACCGAGTCGCACATCATATTTTAAAAAAATCTATTGACAGAGTGCTTAACAATTTTGAACAATTGAAGTTGCACAACAATGAAAGTTAATCCTTTGCCACTTTGTTATTAGAAAATTGGTCGAAATACACAGTAGGAACACTGTTATTTTAAAGTGTTTTTGAACCAACAAGGATAGGTTCTAGATCATGATCATTCTCCAAAATAAAGTGATTTTTGGGGCAACCAGACAGAATACCGTTCCGTAACTCTTCCTTCCACAAATCACGGAAGTCATTGTGTTGGGTTATTTGGAGCAGTAGTGATTTTGAAGTATATTATCTTGTGCTAACAACGGGTTTCTAACCTAAACTAAAGCCATACAAATAATTGACCGAGGTGAAGTAGCGGATTTTGGTTAAAATGAGCTTCTCCAAAACACTTGAACATACTAACCATTAAGTGCTACTGTGAAAACTGGACCATCGCAGAGTTGTATCACAGTTTCTCCTTCAACATAAGCACGCTTTTCCGATTTATTAACTGCCTCCATTGACGTCAACCGCAGAGTAACACATTGGTCTTTGTTTAAATCTGACCTTTTACTAGTTTCCATAAACAATACGCTGTATATTATGGATCACGAACAATACTCTGTGCAGCTGATGTAAAACCAACATACCTAACACTTGCATGCCTCAAATGAGACAGATCAGGGAGTAAAAATGTAAACAGACAAGTAGGTCGATCAAATGCATTAGGGAATTTCCCGCCATTACAAGGCATTTCGGTTTACTTAAGCATGCTTCTTTTCAGAACTGAGACAAAACGTTTTTTGTTCCCGTTATCAGCGTGCATTAGAACACACAAAATGTACATCTTCGAGGTTTGAAATTCATGATTGAAAAGCTACTCCCAAGAGTTTGGGAGCCCATGAAAGATAGTTAACAATATCTTTAGGGAATTGTAATATGATAATTTTGTAGAGTGACTGCGATCCTTGAGGTTGTATCTCAAGCAGTACTGTCGACTTCAAGGAAACCCGAATTTGGTCTATTTGAGTGTACGTAACAGTTACCGTCCCTCTCATCCAGTGCCCATGTTGTCGCCCAACGTCTATTTTAGGAAACATAACCTCGAATGCGTATTATGATAACGGCCAATAGAATGCCGGCACCATTGTCTTGCTATCACAGATAGCGCCCGTTCACATAACTTACAAAATCCGGCGTTGATAAAATAAAGGAAGGCCCAATATTGTCACACCTTAAATCACTCTATGAAACTCTGGCCACTGGATTATGGAAGTCGTTTTTAGGTCCTCTCACCTCATTCGCACGTGCATTCGATCACAGAATCGTTTTGTGTCAATGAGTTTTAAAATGGCTAACTGTGTTCAAATACAGGATTGGGGGTATTGATTTCAGTCTACTACAGTCACGTGACAAGTTACTTGATGGTTTCTACAGTATCATGACGAACGGCATTATGGTTCTCATGCGTGACACATGCAGCAGTATATTATCGTAAAATGCTGAATTCCATTATCTGTTTTTACACACGTCTGAATCGTTTCCACAAACTACACATGCATTCAAATATTAATTGTGCCGATGATGTTCACACTCAATTGATAGTACATCTCATTGGTGTGAACAAGTCAGTTGAAGAAAAGATAGTTCTGTGACAAATGCTCAAGAGGACAATTGCTGTTTTAACAAAGCGTTATGAATCGGGTTTCACATAACAATGCGTCTCAAACAAAACGGAGTAACCATACTTTCAAGAGTCATTCGGGATCTCTGACTGAATAGTTTGGCGATATAATCGTTGCATCTGTAGTTGAAAAACGGAATGCACAGGATGGATCTCGGATATCTTGTCCTTTTTGAATACCGCAAGAATTGCCTGTTCTAGAGCGCTCCAAAATGACCACTGATATTAGTAGTACCTCAATAATTTATATGGCAGTTCTGATTTAATGAGTTGCTTCCATTTGTGAACACAAAACAAGAAAGATGATAACTGCGAAAGTGTGTAACAAATGATTGAGAGTTCATTAATATCCTGTATAGTTACTGATATATAGTACCAGTAAAAGCTTATTATATACCTCACGATCCCTATATAAACTGCATACTTAGTTTCTAGGTGACCTCTGCAATATTTTGAAACACTTGAACGAAACATTGAAATATTTAGTGACAGTTTCGAGATAAGTCTTCTTCGAAACGTCATCTCCCCCAGATATGTTTGTGTGACACCGCCTGATGATGAACTTGCTCAGCATCACCGAGTAGTATGGAGTACTGCAGGCATGATTCTTTCTGCAGGACACGGGGATACCAGAGCAGGTAGTATGCACTGAGCGCAAAACAGTATTATTTTTCACAGGGTCTTTCCGTTCATGTTTCTTTGTTCTTATCTTCTTTGAGAAGTTCTCGTGGGAGATCAATTCCACCGCTTTATAAAAGGCGTCTGTGAATGATCATAGATGATGTAGTGAACCAGTTTACGTTTAGAGTATATTGTGAAGTCACCGGTGGTACTGGAAGTTAAAGGTGTGGCTATTGTAGTTGAATCTGTGTCCATATGTATTTGAAAGAAGCCTCAGTTAATGATACTTTTACAAATTCGAAGCACGAATGAAATTGACGGTGAAACGAATGATCATGGTAAAATTCGAATGAAAGTTTGCGAGAAAAGTGAAGAATCTAAACATTCGGGGTCACGATAGCAATACAAATGAAAGTGAGTTGTCACGAAGAAATCCACCTTGTCAGTCAAACTAAGAAGTACGACACCTTTGTTATTTTGGTTTTAATAAATATTGATAATAAGAAAACACTTTAGTGAAGAACATTTGTTTCCGATAAACATTTACTCAGGCTGATACATTGATAAATAAGGTTCAAAAATGTCAGATTAGTGCAGTAATCTAATGTAAGGAATTTACTTGATTGATTCTGATGTTGTGATGTCTGGTTTGGAAATTTTTACAGTCTATGGATTAAACGAGCTGTTCGCTTTTCAGGTTGCGTCCCTGAAACATGCCAAGAGTCAAGGTCGTGTCGTTGGGCGGTCTATTCGAGGCCAAGGTACGCGAAGTAACTGATCAAATATCTGTGAGAACAATGGGACGGATTGAGTAGGTAAATAGCCAACGCCTCAGTTGTTGCAAGATGTCGTTGACGAACAACTTTTAATAGGTGTGCAAATAAGTTGCAGATTATTTTGAATGCGTCCTGTTTTGCTTGATGGCTCGTGTCAGTAAGGTGTTCTCCTAGTGCAACTGGAATCGATTTTATTGTGGCCGTAGTCAATCAGGACGGTTTGTGCTCCTTGATTATTTGCGATAATTGTTTGATCACTCTTCCTAAATGAGTCACAGAACATGATCAAAAATGTAGTAAATGATTGTAAATAAAGAGGGGATAGGGACTGAATAGTTTTTATTCACAGTGACCATTTATTAGCTTATGAAGTGAATACCTAATGATGCAGTAGGGAGAGTCAGCGTGATGATCTTTCCTAACATTTTATGTTGTCTTTGGTGACCTTTGGGGCCGTTCTATCAGATTCTTCAGAACAAATCCTTCCGGAAAACCGTTTTCAAAACGTGCATGCAATAGAATAACAAGCTTATTAGTGTGGGTCGTAATATCCCGTCTTCTAAGTTAGCAACAAATACATCGGCTAGGACAGATCCAGGAGACTCTTCCGCAGCACTGCCGTCCTTTTGACCACAGATCTCTCCGCTAAAGCAACGCAATAATTGCTCCTTCAACTCATCCAATGAAATGCCAAGCTTGCTTTTATTATCGCCGATACAGTCAAAGAGATATGAAATTGTTTCCTAAAGTTTCATTTTTAATCAATAAAATCACATACAAGAGTGCTATACGTACTCCTGCATTGTTCTTCTCCTTAATCAGATCTATGAACTCAAATGTATGTTTCAGACTGCATTATTCGTGGCTTCTCCGACCACGTTCCGGTAAATTAACTGACCGACGAGCAACCCGATGATAAGACGATGATTTCATTTCTGATATCAGCATCANGACATCTGGTTTATGTACTTTGGCAGACCGTAGATTTGGGGGTTAGACGTGCCAGTTGGTAGTAGTTTCTTTGGAAATATAATTTTGTATAAGCGATGTAGAAGCTGCTTGAAGTATGTAGAGAATTTGTGCTTTATTTTTTAGTATGAAAAAATCGAGCATAGTTATGGCTGCATCCGTTTTACCAAGATCCTGTTAAAAATTCTGCACTATTCTGAATTTATGGTCTCCTAAAGTGTTTGCCAAGGATGTCAAGATACAAAACTTCATTCTCTTTGTTCAATAACGATGCAACCTGTCTTGCGATATCCTGCTAATATCATTTTAGCATTGTCGATAGTGTTTTTATTTCAACTGGAGGCATTCGCTAGCATTTGCAAAGCGAAAATTGTATAATGTAGCGTTCCGTCAAAGACCACAAGCAAATAAGGCTCCGGTCTTCAGACAGATTTTGAATGCGCGTGAAACGGCTAATTAGAAGTGGCATTTCAAAATCTTCCAAAAATGGTTTACGTAAACTCCTGACTGTTTGCCTCATCGCTGCTAAGGCTTTCGATGCACCAAATGAGCTGAACCTTAATGAAATTCTCTTCTCCGATGGCGCAGAGAAATGCCTGCAAACAAACTGTCGTCCAGTCGATGTTTTGCACCACACAATTTACGAACGGACAGTAATAAACATTGCAGTCCATGGAGCATCGAAAGTGTGGAACAAATCCAATTCGAAATTCATACAGCTGCCGGTTTTCTACTTGAGAGCAAAAATGCCATTAATTTTGTCCGACAAAGTGCATCCGATCACGTGTACTTATGTATGAGAGAAAGAGAAAAGTGCAAAATTACCTGTTCCTGATCTGTTCTCCAATCCCATTCCATTTCCAGCAGATTTGTTATGCATTCTTTGACTTTATGGAGTGGACGAATTGAACACCAAAGATTGTTCCTGAAATACCATCAAGAAAAGGTTTATCTGGCCCTAGCTGCAAAATTATCGTTCGAAAATTTCGAATCAAATGTGAGATAACATTGAGAAATGGGTCGATGGGCGAACAATTGTTTTCCAATGTTCCAAAGCAGGCATGCTCGCGCATATCATAAAATGGAAAAATGCTTACACGAGGACAGCCATTGCCCCAATTCAAAGTCATCAATCGGAGGCATAGGGTAGAGGATGTGGGAGCATGTGTTTGCAAGAAAGTTTAGGGTGTTAACTGATGTGACACTTCATCGCTTGGGTTAAGTGACAAGTTACATTCTGTTGTGGTTTTCACGCTAGACTAAGGCAATCGAAGAACCAATGGTTTTTTCCACTTTAGGATATTAAATAGCATGACTTGGAATATCTGTAAACGATTGTTCGCTCACCGACTCGTTTTCTTAATTCTATCATGGAAATTTTCAAAACATTTGAAACATGAGACAGTTTACCAACTTTGATTGCTGTAGTGTATTCATCTTAGTCTCAAACAGCTAATTCCATCAAAATTCACCATTTTAGCTTGTTTTCTACAATTTCCATTCTACTTCCTTTGATTAGATCAACGGCTACAATGACTTGAAGAATACAAAACAATTTAGGATTTACAGCGCTATCTGGCACCGATTAAGAAAACAAAACAGAATCACGGGCAATCAGATTGAGAAATCACCCTGATGAATTCCCCGCCCGGCTGTTGAACGACTGGGTGAGGGTGTGAATATCATTAAAAGAGAAATTGATCCCCGTAAACATGAAAAGTTAGGAGTGGTATTTAAGTTAAACAAATAATAAATATTATCATTTAGACAGATCAGCTGCGTAATATTCCGATTTAGAGTTATGTAGAGGTCAATAACATTACCGATCTCAAAGTGACATGGAATGAGTGGTGAAATGTTTGCTTTTAGGTTATCCACACATGCACACACACACACACACACCATGGCACGTTGTTGCTGGTGCTGCTGTTGTTGTTTGACCGTCGACGGAATACCTATGGCATAAATACTTTTGCTTCTGAGAAAAATAGGTTTCAAAAGTACAAAATAGTAGGCTAAGCTAAAATAAGTAAACACACAATGTACGGCTATTTCTCCATCTCGTTCTGACCGTATATAAGTTTTGTCCCCAACCAAGTCTGATTTTTTTTTCAATAAGAAATATTTATACATCTGAACTATAGAGCATACATGGGTGTGGACTGTCCCTTATTGCATGTGGATCGCTTCAACCTGGTTTCACTGCCACTCTCGCTAGACAGGTAAATACTGATGGCGCTGTGTGCAAAAGGCACCACTTTCGTTATGGTTTACATACATCGACCTTACAATATCCTTAAAAAGACTAAATCAATGTAACAGTGATTTCTTGCTTTTCTCTTCATGTTGTATTTCTTAACTAGAAGAACAAAATGAAACTCTTAACTTCTCTCTACAGTTTGTCGCAGCTGTTCTCCGTTTCTAGGAGGGGAGTTTTCGTACTGAGAAATGTAGTAAAAGGCAGACTTTGAGTGATATATGGTAGATGCTCAGTTGAACTGACTCCACACGTCGCGAAGTCAACATAGACAAACGGTAGAAATTCACATACTTATGTGCAATGTACTTATGTGCATTGTATTGTACTGAAGCTTTAACGAGTTATACACAAGCTTTCAGACAAAAACAGACCACCGTTACAATTCCAGTGAAAACAGGTGAAAACGTGGGACGTAGAACCTGCAAAAATATGAGTTAACTACAAAGTGCATTAGAAAGGTGGGAACGAATACTTTCCTTGTCAGTCAGTATCCGGGCAAGATAGAGTACCAAAGAGTTTCCGTATGCAGATATGCAAGACAGGATAAGTTCGTACTTGGAATGAGTGAGGTGGGACTTGCAGGCGCACAGGTTAATGTGTAGAGGATGGGTGCAATCTGATAGAATATTGTCAGCAAACTTCAAGAACGCATCAATATGGGCATTACACATATTGCCAATCAGAACCGATAACGGAACTTGGGACATACGGCTGATTATTGAGAGGCCACACCTCAACAACGTGAAATCAACCTTCGGCAAATCAGGAAAAATTACAGCGGAGCAGTAAAGAGGTATAGGGAGAACACATTGTTTAAAAAAAGCCTCCATCATCGACAAATCAGAACAGAAGTGGAGCAGTCTTCTTATCTGAAAAGAGAAAACTTTCAACTTCCGAGCAATAGTTTGGTATGTAAGGACCAGCGACGGTTACTTTCAAGTGTGACCACGAAGTACTTCACATGACTGACCGTGCTCATCGGCTTTAAATGAATCTGTACATTGTTGGAGGGAGATGCGAAACGGTTTACAGTGAAAATACATTCAATGCATCTTTCGGGATTAAAATTAGTGTTATAATTCCAGAAGACGGTGCTGGTCGAGGATACTCGTTTATTGAGAATTTCACATGGGACATCTCCAATTTGGCATACATAACACAAAAATCTAATCAGAAACATAAAATCGCAGTTCCTGTCCACATGACGGTAATGAATGTACAAATTGATAGTTCTTCTTTGAGACCCAGCAAATTGCCGTCAGTGGTCTTGCTGATTTTTGGTCGTTGAAATAGATCACCAATCTTGTTATCTACTACTCACAAGT
>UZAN01040018.1:2425-12716 GCA_900618425.1 Echinostoma caproni | reverse complement strand
CTCACAAGTGAGTAGTGTCTCATAAAATTATGACCCGAGTAAGTGGAATACGAAACGAGGAGGGATAAGATTGTGTTATATTTAACCTCTTCTGATTGGTTGCATACGGAAACAGAAATGGCGATAAAATCAGCATACTTAAAATTTCTTACAGGGGGAATAATATGTAAGTCATATGTATGAAACGCTTCGCTATTGGGGCCTTTGACGTTCCTTGGGAGATGCGAGTAATTCTCACTGGGCGCCATCAGTCCGGAATAATTCGGAGTTCGAGTGAAAGATTAGCAATGTGAGCAAAATGTAAGACAGTGGCAGAGCACCATGTTTAAGAAAGGTAGGACATAAGTTTTCTGAACCATGTGCGATGGACACCATGAGAGAACACATATGTTCATACATATCACCAGAAATTATGGGATCAAACGGAGTTGGGATGTGTGGAGAACTGGATTCATTATAACTGGGGTATGTGTAGGGCGAAGAATGAATAAACGCAGCACTCAGTTAATAATATCGATAGAGGAAATGGAAATTACTTTTTTCTGCATGCAGAGTAGTTTGATTTCACACCAAATAGATTTACAGTGCTTAGTCCCAAAAACTGGCTTGTATAAAGGACATCTAAGGGTGTTATTTCACTCTTGATCAGAAAAGATATTCTTTACATTTCGGCCCTCTTACCACATTTCAATGCACGTTCCTTTTCACAACGAAGCTGTTTAAGAAAAGGTGTTGATATTCTGCCAAGTTGAAGAAACAAAGTTATCACAAGACAGCATATGTCAAAAATACAGTTTAACATTTCTGTGACAAATGTCATATTTGCCAACCAGGTTGTTTAAAGGAAAACAATCGGTAAATACCTTGAGACTCTCTAAGCAAAGCAAATATTGTCTGGGGAAAGATCTTGCTGACGCAACATGATGTGATTGGGACGAGTAAAACAAAAATGCCCTACATGTGAGTAAATCTGAGGTCTGACCAGGATCTGATTGTGAGCACTGGTGCTTAAGGGGGAGAAATTTTTGGTAGAAAATGTATCAGCGTGATTTCTGATCATGGGATCTATATAGATGAGAGGTTACTCTAGTTGGTTCACTGATCAGATCACTGAGGTTTAGACAGGTACAGTGAGGGAGGGAGTCATAGTTGCAGTCACCAGCTCTTAGGTGCAAGCTGTCAGCAAGAGATGGGGCAATATCCGGTAGGAAATTGTCATAAGATGTATCAATGTCTGATAAACTACAATGATGGGCAATGTATAAATTAGCGATGACGATGAAAGAAAAACCATAAAAGTTGGGAAACTAGATGACAGTCAAACAATTGCTATTGATGTAAGTATTTACACCACCTCCCAACTTCTTCCCACACTGTTGTCTATGCTGTCTGAAGCAGGCAAACGTATCCAGTTGGACCACGAAATCGTCCACATTCTCATTGAGCCATGACTCCTGAAGACACCAGACATAAGAAGTGTGAAATTCCTTTCGCTGGAGCAGGTAGGACAAATCCGTAAGTTTTTAATAACAACATCCTTAATTTGTAAAATGAATCCTTTTGTGAATACACTTAAAACACGTACATACAAGTGCACGTAGATATTTTGGTATTTTTCGTTTGTTAAAGAAGAAAATACTTCTTAGAATAGAAATGGTGATCGCAACTCCGTGGATCATTAAACAATACCGCCTGGCAGTGAATGCATTCAGAAGTTTGACAAGATTTCAAGGTTTGCCCAAAGGATAGTCTTATTTAGTCGCGTTTATTTGGAGGAAAGTAAAAACCGTACAAGAAGAAGTTAACAAAATGACTAAACATGTTGGCATACTGAAAAAGACAAAACGTAGAAGGATAACCCCAGAACCGTAAAAGCAGAAGTGATTCTGCTAAGAAGGCACTCTTGGCAACAAGCGATTCACACTTGGCTAGATGAAACCGCTACTGGGTAAAACAGATGGGATTCAAACCAATCGGAGGTTGGAATAAAACGTAATTGTGGGCAGATGAATTCTATTTAAACACGATGTGTTTGTGTTGTGACATCTACGCATATAATAATATGGACCCCGTAGGAGCCCTCAAACGGATCATTGGAGGAAGTGACGAGAAAAACAAGAAAACACTTTGAGTGCCGATTGTCAAGGGATCATGATTGTTTTTCACACCATTCCAAGAAAATAAACACGTCTAGGTTGCTGCATTTGCGTTTGTTATCTTCTGAGCTAGAAGTCCCTGAAAACATCTAAATCTAGTTCAATCCTGCGAGTTCTTTAGCATATAATGAAATTGAAACAAATTATCAAACCACACGGAAAATGGCGTTGTATAACTCACATCAGAAGTGCGAGCATGAGTGACCCGATGGAACGTAACCCGATACGCAAACGTGATATACGACAAAGACAGCAAAACCGGCTGTGATCGGGTGCCATGGATTGCTGATTGTAAATCTCTGTGTTGTCCGAACTGAGTTCGGAATCCACGTAAGTATGAAAAAAATGGATTTTGACATTCTGATGCTCACTCCATCAATCTATTCATCCAGCATATTTGGAGAACCGAAGTAACTGCACAAATCTGAGGGCAATGAACAAGCTTTTTGTGAAATTTTTGAGGGTATACATGACAATAAAACAGTAATGCTAATGAAATCACAATGACATTTCACGATGAATCTTGTAGGAAACATACTGAAAAGTGTTTTTAGACTGGCTATTGCATTTCAAAATTCAGGATTCTTTTGCTGCTTTCATCTCTCGGCTTTTGCTTCTTTCCATTGAACACATAATGATAAAATTTCCAGGAAAGGAGAAGTAACTAATCGAAGGCTTTCCGAAGTGACTGAAGGACGGTAATTGAACGGCGATTGTTGATTTCACGAAGAGGGTAATAACTTCGAACTAAACTGTTGATCAACTGCTCGGTTTATCAATCATCAATGATATTCGCATATAAATAGCTGCAATTATTCTTACCAGATACTATATCCTACTTAGAAATGTCCTAGATTTTGAAGTGATTTATTGTTGCTATACTAAAAATAACGTATCCATATCACGTGATTTAACTTTCAGAGAGAAAAATTTTCTTCCTTGTTTCAGGCCTCATTGATTTGGTAAATATGTACACGTTGAAAAACTAAAGGAACGCTTCTTGTGCAGTCGGATAGTTAAAGAAAACCTGGACGTGGAACTCACGTGCTTGCCCGTTTTGAAAGAACTCCATGCAAACACTCGCTCAGTGATTTGACAACCAGAAAGAAGAGAAGAAGACCGGGATGGAGGGGCTTGTGACCGCACGTGCCAGGACACATGTAAGATAATCTGGATATAATCCTTGACGATCACAATTTCTTAATAAATTCGGCAGGTATTTGATCCAACTTCCAGTGTACGTCAGTGCACACATACATGCCTGAGCCTTAATCCGGAAATGTCAGTACAATCTTACAGACTGTTGTCAAAGCAGGTAAAAATATCTTGTGCAACAGCATGGCAGGGGTCTTTAAGTTTGAAGCCAATTCTGAAACTTAAGCTTAAAGTCAATTTCCTAACTCATGTTTATCGCAGAACCAGTTACCAATAGTGATGGAAACAGAAAATGTTTGTATGAACTGAACATAAAAACAGTTTTTTCGCTAGCCGGACTGCATGTGGGATAAATGTGAATAAGTTTGTTTATTTGAAGTGAAATTTTCGTTCTGTTAGGTCCATAAATTCTTGAACAAACCAACTGGCTTCTATTTCTGGTTCAAAGGGCACGGTTGTGTATCTTAAAGTTATCTACGGAGGCTGGCTGACTGCACTTGTTTTGCGAAATAATAAAATAAGTGCCAACATTCTCAGACGGAATTCACGAATTCGCGTTTGGATTCTTCTCCTAGAAAAAAATACTAAAAATTTGGGTTGAGAATGGTGCGACGCCTTCATCGTTTCCGTCAGTAGGGATACTACGTTTATGTCAGTGTGCATAACACACATCGATTTTGAACAACCTTTCATCTTAGTTTAAACTAATCACCGGGGAAAGGTCATCTTAGAGACAGAGAGAGAGATTTACCATTATCTGGTCTGAGACCGTTTATCGAGTACTATCAAAATAGCAACAAATCTGTTTTGTGTGTTTCCTGCTAGTGCTATTTGCAGATTTTTGAACGATCCGGAGTTGGTGTGTTCTTCTCTTTGAGAGGATTACTAAGTAAATATGCAAGTCCATAAATCCAGAAAATAACAACTACATCTAAACAGACCTACATATGTGTTATTTGGCGACCACAAATCTCGTAAAGTAAGATATTGGCATGCACTTTTCAGTTGATCAAAGTATCGCGCAAACAAGTTTTCGGGAGAGGCGATTTCTTGTTCTATCTATTTCCAAACATCAAAATAGTCATCACTGGAACTGAAAATAACACCTATACAATAAAAGTGACGGAAAACATCTTCGTCTCACCCAAATACAAATTCGCAAATGTTATAATTTTAACGATACGACGATAAAACTGCCGTGCAAAGTGCATGACCCAATTTGATTTCATTGCCCAAAAGAGCCGGTTCTTACTTTGAATGACCCAGACAGAACACTGCAATCTCTTCAAATTCGACTGGTATTTAGCCATAAATAAAAGTGAAACTTCATATCATACAGCTCACAAATGTGTGCGCAGTTCTGTGCACGGTACCGTTTAGAGTGTAACAGCCATTGCTTCTGATTTTGGTGTAAATTATCATGGGCTCTTTTACAAAGAACACTAAACAGTTAAATCCTGTTCACCAGAACTCATCAGCAGTTCGGACAGCAAAAGACCTTCATTGGAAATCGAAGCACAAAAATTGGATTCGTCTGTCAACTTCTGGAGTGCATGATTACATACATCATTGTTCTGGCATAGACACAACAGTTAATATCTATCCGCCCCAAGAAGGATGAAGCACCTTTCGGTTCGTCCACCATGGGCACACAGATTTATCCCACCTGAAATGCATCCGGTGCGTGAGGAATTTTATAAAGTTATATCCACAAAATAATTTCAAGTCACCGACGTTTATGACTGAATTTATATCAGATGAACCGAAGTGAGAGTCAATTATGATTTCCTTTTTTTAATCCAACCAAGTATTCATTCTATTGTTCTGGTCTTCAGTAGACCCCCCCCCCCGAAAAAAAATAGGTGTTTAATCCAACCCTAATTTGAAACGTATGGTTACGCTCATCAAAGATCAAAACCCTGTTTACTTTCTACCATCTGCGGTTTCCTCATTACGAATGAACAGATGGACCGATCGCTGTGTCTAATTCGAAATGACCAAAACGTTGAAATTCCGCGCAATCATGAGGTTTTCTATCTTCAATCATCCATTATTGTGCTTTAGTCGAACTACCGGCCTGATTGGTACAGTTCAAGATTTGAAGCAAATAAAGTCTTGACTTGGAAATCGGCAGCTCACACATATATCGAATGTGAAGGACCTGGGTATCACTTTTCAAGAAGACTTAGCCTGCTCGATCGATTGCACCAGAGCATCATTCACAGCCAAGGAGAAGGTCGGTCTGCTTCGGAGCGTCTTTGATCGGTTTGAATCAGCAATGTTCCTACTTCTGCTCTGGGTGTACATTCGATCGTCATACAAACCTGGATTAGCAAAGGATTGGCACCAACATTGTTCCACCAGCGGGGAGAGATTTCAATCAGTAGAACCGCATTCTACCCAGCACCGCCGAATTCGAGGGGACTTGATTTTGATGTATAAAATATTGCAGCATCCAAACTGTCCATGTCGTCCGCTGCTCTAAGGGGGCATCGTTTCAAGTCAATCGTTTGCAGTCCGGTTTTTAATTTCTTGGAAAGCTGTGCTATTTCACGACCTTCGTGCGCCAAATGTCGAATCTTTCAAGCCGAGACTTGATGAAACCCTGGCACAATTCACATTCCTATGCAAATGAAAACGCAAATTAGTTGAAGACTACATTATAAATTAAATTCTACCCAGAACCATGTGTGACATAAATCATTCTTTTTCGATGAACGATTAAGTTGCGCAAATATCCTATGGGAACAAGGGAAGCATGAGCTTGTTTATAATTCCCATAGTAAAGCTTTCACGTTGGCTTTGACTTCGCCCAAATAATCACGTGTTCACTTGGGCTGCTCCGATAAGAGCAAACTGTACAATTCTCATTTACTATTTGTAAAACCGAGTTTTTTTAATCGGTTTCTCATTTGCAACACATAGTAGTTCAGGTTTTCTGGACAGTCCGATACACTAGCATACGTCAATAACATTATCGCTTTCTCGGAACGACATCTGATTCTGCACAACAATGTGCTATAAGGTGATTCAGAAACATAACATTTTGGGACCAGGGGTAGTAAGAGACAGAAGAAAGCAGTGATGAATGTTTAATACACTGTAATCTGGTGAAATAACGCAATGGAAACGGAGATAAAATCGTAAGCAGCAATGAACAAAACAGAATCGAAAAAGGTTCGAATTTCGCTGTTTGCTTAGATTGGGTTAGACATTGCTAATGGATAGGACCTCAACGTATTTTGGCGAATTATCATGTTGTGAATGACTTGAACTGATCCAGACAAACAGATAAACGGATTGAACGCTTTAATTTTGCTATGTGTGTATGGGGAGAAGAGCACTGTGTTTAGCGCTAACTAGGGAAATCATCTGGAGTGCAGTATGCACCTGTAAAAATGTACCAACATGGGATGCCGGATAAATTGTACAAACCAACGTATGTGACCCTTCAGGGTTGAATCTTCTCTTTACTCCAATTATTTGCAATAGTTGTATAATAAACATTCTGAAAGGTCATATTCAGAAGCCAACGGTTTATAAAATGATACATAAAAGAGCAAGTCGACGGTGTTGGGTTTCGAACACGTACACGATGAATGGACGATCGCTCATCGCAGACTGAGCGCAACCCCTAACAGCCGTGCTATCGTGAACAGGCCCCTTCCGCAAAAGCTTATCGAAACACATGAGAGGGCTTTTCAAGCAGTCCGTCAGAAAGCCGTTCACGTTGACACGTGGAGATCGATGCGTCGATAGTATCGTTTCAAACTTGGGGTTATAAATGATTAAGCTATATTTCATGGTTAAATTCTATCGCTTAAATGATCATAGTTCAGTAAACAGAATGTATAATAAGCTGAAGAAACGAAAAATTCTCGACTTTTGACCACCGGTTGGATTTAATAAAGAACATAATACCATAACTGTGAATGGTCTGATTCCGTCAAATGTCTGCTTTATCTGAATAGTATACTGTTTCGGGAAAATAAATCGCTTACATATCACAAGTGATGATAATCTAATCTGATTACGGTATCGCTACGGTAATGGCAGAATGACACAGACTGTTCTGTCTAAACAGCGCGGGTTTTCGGCGCTTTGTTAATGTGGCCTAGACAAATCTTTTCAACCAATTTTTCGGAGTTGTGCAAATAACACCCATATATCAGCTTGATATCCACGGTACAACGAAAGGTAGGCAATCCAAAATTCAGGTAATCCCTTCGAACGGCTTGACGGACTGGTAACCTGTGTGACTCTCCATCTCATCAGGACGTCCTATGATGGTCAGCCTTAATCGACTGTTTGGGCACTGTATATTTTGGCTTCACCAGTGCATGAGTTTTGTCGGATAACCGTTCAGCTTTTGAGCTTAAGTGACCTGCGATCTGCTGCAGATGGGTCGCAGAACCAACTGAGGGGAGGGGCTTTGCACAACTCCGAAAACAGGACTGCAAACACTACCAGATTCCACAGGAACTGAGTGCCAAAACCCTTTGGTGTAGCAGTAGAAGAAGGTCAGTGTGGTGGTAACCAAATATGTGGAGCAATGAAATTGTAGTATGTTGGAATATGATTTGTGATTTATAAACTGTTTTGTTTTCTGCAACAGACCGCAGTAGTGGACTGATTCCTCGATTAACTAATGCTCAGTTCCGTTTTTGTGTTCTGTATTCACGTTTATATCGGAAAGTACTTAAAACTTGTGTTCATGTTGCCCCACGGAACCTATTGTTTTTGTGTACTTCACACAAACACAGATCAAGCCATGGGGACAGCTTCTTTCACAATCTAAAAAACAACGAGTGGTCGTAAATTCTCAGCTGTGCAAGACTTTCTACCACACCTTTAGTTATCTTTCTCGAATGCGGTCAGTCAGACGCACGCTCGTCGTTTGCGGAACGATACTGTTCACAGAACCAGGACTATCCTGTTGTACTTTGTTGACCGTTGTTGTCAATGTCGTAGTTCAATGCGCGCGCGCGCGCGCGCGGTTGTGTGTTTGTTCATGTAAGAAATACCTTCTGCCCCAGCACACGGAGATGATGTTGTCTACGATTCACATGTTGATACATTGTGCTAAAAGTAAGCTTTCTTCAATTGATCATATTCAAGCGAACAAAGCGGCATAGAGAGAGAGAAAGAAAAGAAACAACACATTTTGTAAACGTTTAATGGAAGAATCGCTTTAATCTTTGTTGACAGCTTTGGCCAAGTGGTGTACACGATACTAGCACGTTGACCTTTTGCTTGTGTTCAATCGCCGATATTCACACACGATCAGGATCGTACATGTGCAAGTTGGTTAATAGGGTGTGAAAAAGATACGTATGCACTTTCAATCATGATATGCTAGATTTATTTGGCCACATAAAAGTCCAAGGATGGAATTCTGACCACGGGAATTTAAGTGCAGTTAAAAGGTTGGAGCTGTGATGCACTCACCGTAATGAATTAGCGTTCAAGGCAGTTCTCGGGTTAGATGTATCAGAATCAAATGTGCATTATGCTAATAATGTTAGTGTACTTAAATCCCTTTTATTTTTTGAACACACCAATGTTTTGAGGAAGACTCTGTAACCCCTGATTGAGTGAGTACACAAAATTGGGCAACATTGGGGCCGTGACGG
Organism: Echinostoma caproni; assembly: GCA_900618425.1. Classification (NCBI taxonomy): domain Eukaryota; kingdom Metazoa; phylum Platyhelminthes; class Trematoda; order Plagiorchiida; family Echinostomatidae; genus Echinostoma; species Echinostoma caproni. The sequence goes on along the minus strand of UZAN01040018.1, from coordinate 3,772 downwards.
TTCGATTAAAATAGTTGAATTCCGAATCGATATTTTAATTACCTTCACAATGACGTTCTTCCAGGCAGGCATGGCAGGATGCGATGAAAACCCTTGAAAATTTCGCGGTTATTTCTGTTCTGTATGGTCCTCTTATTTATTAGGAATGTGTAGATACACTTGAAATAACAGTGGCAATCTGGTCAGTTATGGAAAACAGTTAACGAACTTCAAAGTTTCATTCTGTTTCATTCTGCGAGAGATATGAATGATTTTAATGCTGATGACCGAGAAGATGTCAATGAATATTTATGCCCCGCACATTTCGATAGGTTGCGTTACACTCTCGTGCTTATTCTTCACGTAGGGAATTTATCGCGTTTGCTTCATCAATGTCTCGGTGTTAAGTAAGCATGCCTAAAATCTGTATTTTCTCCAACAGAAAATTGTCAATTCAGTTCTCCGCGGTAGTGATTTGTTTAGTGAGATTCATAAATGCAGAGGATGGCAGACTGCACTTAGTTGCACACCGCCTACGAAAATGACTGTGCTATCATTGGAGAGTACCAACATTTCCTCGACATTCGCAAAGATCTCGGATTAAACCTCCGTTCTAAACACACGCATTAATTTCAACAGGCGTTGCATATGTATGAGAAACGTGACGGAAGTGCTCGTGTGAATAGATGGCTTAGATTACTACGGGCGGGATAGGTAGCGAAGTAGAGAAAAACGGAAGGTGGCTTGGCAACCTACATCATGGTTTCTTGGTGCGACAAGTCAGAAGTGATAATTAATTATTCTAAAAAATGCATTGACTGTTTCTCCATCCATTGTTATCCCAAATCTGCCCGTCACAAAACTACAATCATCATCAATGCGTATTTTATCCTTGTTCTTCTCACAGGGAAATCTTTGCTTTCGTTGATTCCTATAATCCATTTCTAATTCTATTATTAGATGAAAATCTTCACTTACTTTTTGATGATTCCAATCACACAAGCACTGCCCCTTGCTTTCATTTGTTCTATATGAACCGTCTCTTTGCTGGATAGAGTGATCACAAACCATCCCAAATAATAATAATAAAATAATAACGGAAGGGCGTACATCGTCGCAGTTCGTAGTGTTCTGCTTTACGGTTGCGAGACTTAGCCTCTCCTAGCGGAGGATGCTAATCGACGTTCTGTATTCGACCACCGGTGTCTCCGTAGCGTTGCTCGTGTCTGGTGGGAACATCGGGTGACGAGGTTCGTTGTCGTGTGTTGGGTGTGGACAGTCGCCCTCTAACAGAAGTAATCACTCTACACCTCCTCCGATGGCTTGGCCACGTTTTGCGTATGCCTGCCCATCGGCTACCTTTCCATG
>UZAN01040017.1:84666-96853 GCA_900618425.1 Echinostoma caproni | reverse complement strand
TGTCCATTTGATCTTTGTGTTCTCACCCCCACCCACGACTATCACTGTAGCCTTGTCATATTCTTTTGATCTGTTTGCTCGCCCTTGTCATCGTGACTAACTGACCTCTAATCGGCCAATCAGACATCTGTATTATGATCACCTTATATAATATGTAAATGCCTGATGAGATATATCAAAAAGAAATTTGTTCGGGAATGCCGTTTTCTACATTGTCTATTGGACTTTTTTACGATATATATACAATTAAATAAATCGCATCCCCTTAAGTTTGGGATAACCTCTGCGCATATGGACGATCGTCACCAATGTTGAATAATACGGATGGCAACCGGATAATAAGGCTCATCATCAGATGTTACCAAATTCTCCCTGAAGATAATCTACCGGATAATCTTAATTAACATCACGACAAACGTAGTGTTTTCTCCCACGTTGCCTTCACACACCAAACTCGGTAGAATAACGTTGCGCTAGTCATCGCGAGTCTGTACTTCATCGTGGTAACTGGCAAAAATGATGAGTCACTTTTCAACCGACCGTTGTAGTCATGATTAAGCAAAATCTCGCTGGCAGTGGCCAAATGATCACCTCAGTCTCAAGGACTTTGAAGGGACAAAATCAACCAAGTGACTCGGTATAAACCATTGCCAACAATGGCTTATTGATTGCATGAAATTCAGCACGGATGCCCATCAAACTGAGCGAATAACGAATGTGATAATCCGAGAATGCAGTCAGTCGAGATTCACTATGACACCATGAGTGTAGTGAGTAAAAATACAAACTGAGTAAAAAGAGATCAGAGGTCAGAAAAGAGTATCGGAGTAAAATCAGAGTATAGTTTTATCAACTTTACAAACTGGAAGGCGCTTATTTTGAACGTAAACCTATGCGACTTGGAAAAAAGAAATGGAATTTTGTTTACTTTAGGGAAAAAATGAAATCCCTTTAAGATAGTCCTGATTTGGGGAATCGCGATGATTCAGTAGGCTGATTACCGATTAAAATTCAGTGATAAACAATGGTATTTTATGCAATGATTGGTATCATGCGGTCATCCGGAAGCCGTAATCCAGCACAGTAACGCATCTAACGGAATGCTGGTTAATATTTCTCGGCATCAAAACAAAGGAGTGGCCTGTGTGTGACTAACCGGGACGTGAACCCTATACAAAGATTTGGGCTATTCTTACAAGAANATTTACCGAGACACAAGAATTTACACCACAAAAAATGAACTAGGGACACCCTTGATTAGGCAGTGGAATAAGAATAACGATAGCATCATTCGAAATCTCCCTCAAATTATATCAAGAAGGTATCCTGAAGTCTTAGGACCAAAATATCAATGCATTTCATGATAAATAAGTTTTAATGGAACAAAGTTCACGGGGGTCCAACTCTTTATGTGCTTTTCTCATGCATTTTCGGGTGCCATCTAGATTCACAAAAATTGGTGGTGATCATGCATCTATGGGTACAATACCTGTGTCCTGCAGTGTATAACTGTGTCCATAGTTAAAACATTGTTAAATGAATATCACTAAGCGGTCACAAATTCCTTGCAGTTTATCGAGTGCCCCCTGCCCCTCTATCTCGCTCTTCTTTGACAGTCTACGAATCATTACAGCTTCCGTTCGCAGAACTGAGTGTTCACTTTTTGGCCATCAATGAATGGAAATCGCATACGTCTCTGCCTCCGCAGTTTATCGCGCCATCAACTGCTGCTCAATCGTGACAAATGCCCTGTATCAGTACAATGGTGCATTAATTTGTAGTGCTATCTTTATTACATTTTTCCGACCAGATAATACAATTGATCAACTCAGGGAAAACATATTTCCGTGATTCAGGCTTTGATCATCAGTAGTAGTTCGAAATACCATGAAAAATTTCATAAGTCAGAGTGGAAAAAAAGAAAAATCGTAACGGAACAACTGATGGTAAAGATCATTGGGGCAAATCGGGTGGACATGTCGTAGCTCTCGTTGCATAAATCCGAATCGCAACAGTGCGTACGAAAACGGATCCCCTCGACAATGGAGTCCAGATTCTTGCATTCCAACACACATGCTCTCGATTCACTTACAATCTCCGTACCGTTCAGTGATTGTGCAATCTGTGGGNGGGGGGGGGGATTAAGGACAATCGAGGCATCGTATAAAATACAGTTCATCAAACGTATATAGAAACAAATTTGTTATCTTTAAGTAATAATAAGGAACTATGGGTACGCAACCGGAAACGATTTATGCCCGCACTCTGAGGACTTCATCATGCTGGAACCTAAATTCCAAGGAGGTCAGAATACGAATGATTTAACCGTGACTGATTTCGCAACTGTACACCTTTCAGCAATAATGCTTGAACAGAAAGTGCTCATCGAAGTGTTCGTTCATGTTGCTCCATTTCAGAAAATGGGTACTGACCGAACCCTGTCTGGTTGTGAAGCGTACAGCTTATCTCCTTTTTTACTGTATTATTCACTTGTTCTCAGCATTATGAACTTCCTGATAACTCTTCTTGTCTTTGAGGAACCTGCTATTTTCTTAGGATTTCCTTCCAGGAGGAATACATTGTGAATATCCTGGTTACATCAGTGCGTTTACCCAGTGAACTCGTGAAGTATAACCAACTTCAACAGTGTCACACACTGTGCAGTAAGTACTTCATCGAATGGGATTTCTATTCGCGCGCGCGCGCCAAAGTTGTATTTGTGTGAATTCCCTCCACCTCCCCCAACCCTCCCCGCAAAGAAAAACGAATTGTGCATTTTTGTGCGAAACAGAAACAGGCACCTTCAGACATTTATTGGATAACCCCCCAGTTCATGATCATAATGGTGTAACGTATCTCCTCAATTAGGAGAGGTGAGGGAGGGTGGGGTGGGGGCGCTCGTCATTAGGTTAGGTTTTCCGCGACAACGAACACATGAATTGTTCATGCACACACATAGTCACTTGGATACGTGTTGGTTATAACCAGTATACAGTGGGAGTATGACCACATTTCCATATTTGATCAGGCACGCTGAAGTGAGGCAAGTGCGATACTCTTGGCAAATTATCTTTAAACACTCAAATTTCTTTCACAGTTTTCATAGACTGCGGCAATTCTGATTTGCACAAGTATATTACACTTACCAAACATTGTTTGCAGTTATCTTTTATGGTTGCCATTGTTGAGTTAAATGGGATCACGCAGTAGGCACATTCGTAGCACTGAAGGGCTTCACCTAGTTAAAAGATAACAACATTTCGATTATATGGTACGAATGTTCCGACAGATAAGCATAAGCATGATGATGATGACTCGGATAATGATGATGGTGCGGGGTCGGACGATGAGAATGATGAAATTATATGGACTAATAAAGGTAAGTTGGTGAGGAAATATTTTTGTTCTATTTTCCGTTGCTATTATAAACGAAGACATGAATTGACGAACGGCTCCATTGAAGATGTAACTGATCAAGCGAGTGGGAAGTTTGAACATTTCTCACACGTACATTGACCGTCACAAATAGTTAATGAGACACGTGGTTGTGATAGATAATGGGAAGAAAGAGTGTTCGGTTATTTCATACGGGAATTTGTCGTGTATATAGCAAATGAAGCGTGAACTGAAGTGTTAGGAAGCACTGAACAGCTATTTCGACCTGGTTGAGTCTCATCAGCGGTGCCAACTGAGGATCGGACCCAGGACTTCATGGGCAGAATGCAAGCATGTTAACCACTACACCACCGGGCAGTGTTTCATTTTCCATTTACACGATATATCACAACCCATCTTTGCGAGCTTGTTGCGGGCCACAAACCCTGCTCATCTCAGCACTGGACTAGAGGGCTATGACTCGGTTGGAAACATTCACAACCTGACTGCTTATTTCATGTGAGTTCTGCGTTGGGTCGATGGATTCGCACAGCTGATGAGACCCAACCAGGTTGAAACAGCTATCTAGCACCTTGTGGTTTTTTCAGTTCATTGGTTCTATACGCAAATGAATCAATTAGGAAATACTATGTATTACGTAAGACAATCGGTAAATGGAACATAGTTTGTATTTCTATCACCTACAATGGAAGCTCACTTTTTTCCATTTTGAGTGACTATCTCCTGCGTGAGGATAAGTCAACTTCTTGCATGTATCTAATGTCGGCGGTAAGGTTGGTGCAGTTTTAGACCCATTTCTGATTCCGGTTGCGAAGTCCATATACGGATTCGAGACCCGCTATTTCTATATCTGCCACGATAGGATAACTCCAGGTTTTCAGTTGACCACCGATTCGGCAACGCCATCCACGGCAGCGTGCAGGGACTACAGCCTGCCGCGAGAGTTGAGTGTTGGACCTTCAGAGCATGTGACGAAACCAATGAAGCGCCTCTGTTGTTGCGTTTTGGAAACCTTGTCGATGTTCGAGCAGCGCCATCAAACATCAGTTTATTTTCGAGATGCGACGTACGCATCAATGGTCAAATATCTCGAGCTTATTTGTATATTGTACTGTTAGCGGTCAGGTTTCACAACCATAAGTGAGGGTGGGAGGGTTGAAAGCCTGATAAACCCGAAGCTTGTTTGTTAGCTTACTTAGCATCGCTTTAACAAATGTACGGGGAGTTGCAGAAAGGCTATTCTACCTGGAATTTACACGAAGTTGGATTAAATCCTTTACCTGGCCGTTTGGTTTGATTATAGAGCTAATAAAGTTGAGAACTCGGGTTGATTCAACAAGCTCCTTGTTAATCCAGAAGGGTTGCTTTGCGGTAAACGTTTCGGTCAAAAATACTTCGGTATACCAGTTGTTGATCTCTAGCCCAATGGCAAACTGGTTGATACGACTGACAACAGGCTGGAGGTTGTCCATGATGTCCCCAAGTACGACGATAACGTCGGTGATCCAGGTACCTGGGGCAAGCTGCATTCTAAATGTAGAAACCACAGAGTGAAAAAAATCCCTCTTCTCAGTCCAAGGCAAGACCACTGTTGTTCCCCCTCCCAATTACTCCTTTTCTGATCCTATATGCAGACGTTCTCTTCCGTCATCAGACCTTGATCACTCGTGTTAGTCATTGTTTATGATTGTTTGATGACTGATTCTCGTGTCCACTGACCTTGTATTTTTACCTATCGATGCCACCTGCGTCATTGTCCTTGGATCAATAGTTGCTCTCTGCACTCTCGTGGCTTTGTTATGTTACTGCCCAGGCCCCTTCCGCGGCAAAACTCCCCTGGTTCGAGTGGGTGCTGGTATCTCTGACGGTTACCAATCAGTTAAACAGTATTGCTCCAAACCATTCGGCCGTAATATCAATGAAACTAAAATCTCTGTAATTTTCGCATTTCGGTCTGTCAACCACTTTGGAATAAAGACATTAAAGTTATTCTGTCTTTTGGAAACACTTCCCTTTTCCAAATGAAGTGAAAAAGAGAGGGCAGCGGATCGATCAGACAAGATAGGCCAGCTTTGAACTGCTCTGGAGGTATCCAGACTTGTCTGAGGACATTCCTGCTTTTCAGAAAGGTTACTGCACTGGTGACTCCTGACCTACTGGTCATCATCATCATCGTACAGCGTAATACAGTGAAGCGAGCTTCAGTGATCGCTGCCAAACTCTAGGTGAACACAATGCAAATAAGAACTATAGGTATTGGGAACCTCCATGATCAACACACAAAGTACGCAGTCCAGTCCAGCTGTGCATCCACACGTTTTTCAGCATTCAGGTTTGATATCAAGAGACAACAAGAACGGTTTGCTGTCATGACCAACGATACAGTTACAAAGTCTTCAAATGATCTACTCAGCTCGCCTTAGATCCCTACAATTCCAGAAGTATGCGAGTTGATTAATTTTAATAGGTTCACATAATTCTGCGGTATTCCTCTGCGAAGAAGCGAACCAATTAGGACTTTGCAGTCAACTGGGTCGAATCCTCCTTTAAGGTCAAAGAACACGACAAACGTTGGTATGACGTAGCTCGAGGACTTGATACAGCGTCGATACATACAGATCTGGATGGAATCCTAATTGTTCGCGGATATTTGTCTCCACAACGGAGTCAGATGTCGATGCATGACGGAAGTTAACATTTTGGTGACAATTGCTATCAAAGTTATTTCCCGCTGATTTGCGCCATCGTGGCGAGATCCCTAATTGAAATTTTGAACAATCAGTGATTTGCTGCAGGACGATGGAATACACCCTTGCAACCAGATGTTACGCAGTAATTCAGTAATGGAATCTAAGAGGTCATCACCCCCATCATGAATAGAATAGGAAGAAGCCCATTAGATCCAACTGCTTTTCCTTTCTTCAGGGCTTCAAAGCCAGACCACACTACTACCTCAATAGCAGGTGCACATGACACCGCCCATAGAGTCACAGTTAAATCAAAAGAGGTAGTCTGGTTAGTGTGGGACCAGCTGAACTGACTGTTGAAGTACTCCGCTCACCGGTTCAGCTGTGGTTCCTCATTGTGAATAGCGTGTCCATTTTTGTCGCAGACTGCGTCAATAACTGGGGTTCGCCTACCTCCCGTGTTTCGTATCAGTTGGAAAATTTGTTGACTATTCCCTGATGCAGCTACTCTCTTCCATTTCACTAGCTATTGTTACCTACCAATTTTCAAGGTCTTTCTCGAGGCTCTTCATGAGCTAACGTTTCGGACGCTACCTATCCCTGCCTTGATCCCGGGCAGTGGGGATTTGCCGCTTTTTCTCCATCAGTGCTACTGACTCATCAGATATCTGATGTCTCGGACGGACTGCTGCTTGGGATCCACACGGAACCCTCGCTGCGGAGTGAATGGCTCATCCAATCTGATCCCATTGTTGGTCTGTACTACCACGCAAAAACGCGTTCGATCTTGCCCTAGTTCTGATTCAAAGCGAGCACGAACAGCTGGGTCAGATAAGCGATGATCTGCCGACCGGCTATGGTTGTGGGTTTTACCGCTACCAGTGGGTCGGAGAGTGAGGTGCATCAAAGCTAATGCATGATCGGATTCAACGCAGGGGTTTCAAAGGACTTGCCGTTTTGTTCTGAGCCATAAAAATAGTAGCTTATCGCCATGTAGTTCAGTAGTTTCAACGCATCAGTTGAATTGGAGCTGCACGTCACTGTCCGTCGAGAGCTGTGTCGTAAGTTGGTACTGGATAGGAACCGATGGGGAGCTGCGCAGAACTGAATAAGTTGATCGCCGTTACCTGTTCATTGGCAGGGCAGAGTACAGCGACCACCTAGGTAAGATTCACATGCTCTCACTCGGTGAGATTTTGTGCGTCACAATAGCAGTCGGTCAGTGCTTAGGCTGAAATGATGATCAAGCACCTTTTGCTGCTGATTTATTTAGGGACGGTGATAAAACCTTGGAGTGCATCTCACATAGGCGGTGGTGGTGGCCACGTGGTTAGGTCACCAACTTTTGACCTGGGAGTCTCGGGTTCCAACCGCTCCATCGCCACCCGTCTTCCTAGACAGCTTTTGTATGGCCGCGGCCCCCTTCCTGAATGTTGACTGTACATTTGTCTATTCGATAAATAAAAAGAGGAAATATTAAGACATTTTAAAACGAATGTTGACGGGGATCCAATCGATCAGTCACTCTTTGGCTGCCTACGCTACGCTGGTCTACTGAAAGGGCTTCGTTCTCACCTGATGTTCAGAAGAAACACTTCAAAGACATATCCGGCGCACTAAAGTGACTTATAGCGCCAGGATTCTGAATTCTCGTTTACGATACGCAGTTGACCCACCTGCATCAGAGTCCTAAAGTTGAAGGCCTCCGGATTGGTCGGTTGACGCGGTTTCAGAATCTGCAATCTGTTTTGTGGTAAGCTGCCTACAGTGCTAGTAGGCAACAAACTTTGGCTGGTCAGGAACAAGTCATCTGGGGAAATGTTACTTGTCGGAAGAAGGGGCATAGAAAGAAGGTGGGATATGGAAGGAAAAGGGCTGTCTGACCAGTAGTGCAAGAACCATTCGTCAAGGGAAAAGCTAAACTCAGGACTGGAAGCTATTAAACAGGCAATCACAGCTAATGGTTATCCTGGACATGTCGCAGAGAAAACCTTATCTAAGACACCTGATGATAATAGTGAATAGGAATTATATATATATGGTTTGCTTGTGCTCTTTCGTTTATATGTTTTATATGTTTTTCTCCACCGACTATTTTTATCCCTTGATTTCACTGTGTTTGACTCGGTTCGCCGTTAAACTAGTGCGAGGGGTGAGGGTGGGAGAGGAGGTGGTTGTCCTTCTGTCCTGATTGCTGTTTCTGTCTGTTCTTAAGTCACGGCGCGACCTGTTTTGTAGAGTCATGTGATCCTAGACTTGCATTGGTCTGTACTCGTGATTCAGTTCCACGTGTCTGTTTATTGAGTTGATTGAGGTGTGCCAAGCCTCGAGAAATTCTCTGCTGTTTTTTGACCGGATTTGGTTGATCATTTTCACTGATTCAAAGTGAAACTGATGTTCTTCTTGATCTTCGTGGAGGGAAATCAACGACAGTGGGTCATGTCTCCTGAATGCAGATTGGTGTTCACGGATCCGTGTTAACAGTTTTGTTCCAGTTTGTCCGATTCAGTGTTTTGGGAAATTCTTGCAGTTTGTTTGGTAGATAACACTGCTCTTGTCCTTCTCCATTTTTCCTCCCTTGGGTTTTGACAGAAGTCTCCTTCGACAGGCAGTCGGTTTGTGAACGACTTGGATTCCATATGATCTGAGCAGTTTTGCTGTCACTTCCGAAACGTCCTTCATGTATGGTACCAATAGAACACTGCCACTTCACAAGCACTGATGATGTCACCTCGACTGGTGATGAAATGTTTGCAAACAAATTGCCTAATTAGACGAACAGGCGAAATAGAATTCAGTTCACCCGAGCAACGATAACCGATTTTCAATGCTTTGTCAGCGTGATCTATTAACCAGTTGATGAATCGCCAAAAGCACGACATAGCGAACTAGTTCGTTTGCGATAATTTCATCCACTGGTTAGTACAATCATTTAGATGCGACAAAAGAAATATTGTATGCATAGACTGTTGGTGTTGGGAATAGGGGTGAGGCGCATGAGGGTTAGGACAGAGTCAGTGTGAACCATTTTCGGTTTGAATCATGGTAAAGGTCATCCTCCAGTGAAGGAACTGAATCCATAGGGCTGTCATGGTAGTTGGAGAGGCTCGACAAAGCAACAGATTTAAGAGGTAGATGGCCAATAACTCGGCTGTTGCGTAGTACCGTGTGTGTTCCTTGATCTTTTACGAAAAGTGCCTGATAAATCTATCTATATAGTTAGTCAAACATGGGTACATAAATATGTACATGAAGAGGAGGTAAAGATAGGCGATTTATGTTTGAGATCTCTGGTACTACTCTGTAGACCGATCACTTTTGAAGGCGCGAATGGTCGGCTGGAAACGTGTGTGTGATTACTCTTTCCAAACATCAGATGATGAATCCATTTATGCAGTTTCGCTTGGAGAGCAGCCATATATATGTATGTATATATAATCCCTATTCACTATTATCATCAGGTGTCTTAGATAAGGTTTTCTCTGCGACATGTCCAGGATAACCATTAGCTGTGATTGCCTGTTTAATAGCTTCCAGTCCTGAGTTTAGCTTTTCCCTTGACAAATGGTTCTTGCACTGGTTACGAGAGAACAGACACGCTGTTTTCAAATCTTCAGCCACAAGAAAATCGCAACGTGGACATATTTCCCTGTCAATGTTGGCTTTTCATATACAATACCGTTTAGATATGACCGTCGTTGTGCGTCACGATACATGTGTGAATAACGAAGTGACATCTGAAGAGGTAGTTCTAAAAACCATCCGTGCTTTTATTTCGCATTTACACGAAGAACCGAAACCTGTCTTTCTGAATGCGAAATGTTTGATCCTGCTCGACAGTTAGACAACGGGTGGTAACATTGAGGCCCTCTCGTCGAGTCCCAATGGTGGATCTGATTAGTGTCGTTTTGGTCAGCAGAGGTTTTCGTAGGTCGCAGTTGTTCTTAGGTAGTATGTCCTATCTATGTTCCCATTCACTCAACATTTGTTTTCCACTGTAACACATACACACAGGAAAAATACTATCCAAACGTGATATTTGTTTTCCGTATTTACTAAAACGGTAATAGCCGACGAATGCAGTTGACGAAAACAAGCTTGTTCGCCATTTCGTGTCTTGTGAAATGTCACAATGGAACTTTTCAATGAACTAAATATATATAGTGCAGTTTCAGCCGATATGGGAGTATTATTACATGAAAACTTTGTGCTCAGAACTGGTCACATGACCACGGCAAGGATTGCATTGAATACCGTGTTCTATACAATCAACAATCCGATTCAACTAGCCTTCTCGCAGATTCGAACCAAAAAGACACCACAGGTAAAAACAAAAACCTAGCTAAAAGTTTGCTCGAGACTTGTGCTCAGTTATATTATTATTATATGATATTAAATCAATCGGAAGAAGTTCCAAGTACAGTTACACAATCTGTTAGTATTTACTGCCGTCTATGGAGTACATGAGCAGCAATTTTCGTGGGTTTGTTAACCTAGCTCTGTCGATGATCAGAAAAATAGTTGGGCGAGCTATAGCGTACCTCAAAGCTTTTCGTCTTGCATTTCGTTTCCAGCGATAAAACGAAACATACGCACTGAGGTTATCACCAAATAATTCTCAGTAGCACAACATCATCGTTACTTAAACTTGAATGATCTAACGAGTCTTTGTTGCCAGAGGAAAAAGGAGGCGAAAGAGAGTTTGCCGTGCATTGTGCACAGTAGCGCGTTTGACTCACCTTGAAACCAGCAGTATACGGCAAATATTAGACCGACTGTCCAAAATCGAGTCATCGGTCGCGATTGGGATACGTTCACGCAGCGGCTGATCAGTGTGTTGGTTAAATCGGGTGAACCAAATATTCACACCCACATATATATCTGTGAATGCCGCAAATGGCAAAACGTGCACAAATCATGTGCTACCTTTTAAAAAGATCTTAAACAAGCGACAATAGGCAATAGCAAATTACATCCCACTTATTTGTCGCTAATCACAATAGCATTCTTTCATATAGCATTAAGATTACGTAACGCTGAATCCATCAACTCACGGTTATGAACTTCGGAATGTAGAAGACTCAATATTCCGTCAGAAGAAGAAACATGCAATAAGTAAATCAAATACAATCTTAGACGCCTCCATAAAACACACATATACAAAGTGTCCTCATGCCCACACACCACCCACCACCCTCCGCGCTCTCTCCTCGACAGGTGAGCATGAAGATTTAGCGCGGTAACCAGGGAACNCAGGGAACGTGAGAGAGAGAGTATCCAAATCATGTCAGTTTTGAATGCATCTGGAATACATGCAGTGTGTGATTTGCTCTTTGATTTTGTAACTATGTGCACTGAGTATAATTAAAGGCAGAAGCGCTACAAAGCACTCATGAACAAAATTCTTTTTTGGGGGAACAATCCGATTGGCCCGTATTATTTACTTTTAGATGCCAAATCTGTGATACCGCTTTGACGAGTAGTTTCACTTGAGTGACTCTAAATGAAAAACATCACGGGACTGCATTCAAGGAGGCAGCACAAGTATCGCAACACTACTTACTTACAGGCTCCGTTATCGAGCAGTGGCGAGGATGAATACAGTGCTGGCAAATTTGATGCACACGATACCCGATGCACAAGTTTATACGATTTTCCAGAACTGTTCTGCCCAATCTCTCCATCGCATAACCTAGTTGTTATCATTCAAAATGATGTTAAGTTTCGGCAATTGTGAGCACAGTTGTGTACGATAAGAAAGATTCATTCTCGATTTGTCCCCGTTGGATGACGTTCTGCTTTTCTACCAGCGGCGCTATAAGTCAGAGACTGATGTAAGGAAATAAGAAACTTGATTGTCAATGTCTTTGGGACCAGCTGATTGCTCAAATGCCGATCGTGGAACTGGTATTTTTAAATAGCATGTTATATGAGGATGATTCGAATGCATGTCCCAGTGATTTAAATAGCTCATAGGAGGGCTTTGCGTAAGTAGTATGTGTTCGTTGGTAGGTGCCGAATTTCAGCGTTGTCGCTTATGCTGCAAATAATGGCAAGACAATAATATATTCAGACCAAACCGTTGTGATTGGTGAAGTTTAGCG
>UZAN01040017.1:69137-84200 GCA_900618425.1 Echinostoma caproni | reverse complement strand
ATTGGTGAAGTTTAGCGGGAGGACTGAGACACTTCTGTAAGTGTCATTGAGCTCGTGTATGACCTCATTCATGTTCGGCCGAGCCAAGCTGAGCGATATTCTCATAATAGATCATTCAGTGGAACTTGCATCACAGAAGAGAACAACACTAGAAAACAACCACTTTATTTCCACCGTTATCTGGGGTTATTTTTCTCTAATAGATTAAGTAACTGTTGGGATGTTTGTGCGACTGGTATATGACAAAAACATAGTTCTTCTCATGAACTACTTCACGAAAAAATTTGTTCAACTAAACGGGACCAAAGCGAGTTCTGCTAGCTTTCAATCATCTGCGAAATTCGTAATATAATCAAATCAAATCTTGCATTACTTGCATTCAACAATTAGTCAGGTTGTGAAAGGTTCTTAACCCTGGAGGCTAGTACTGTGATAAGCAAGGAACGATACTTCCAAGAATCCCGTAAAGATGGTTTGTGCTTTAGTATGCAAATGGAAAATGAGGTAAGGTTTGATTAACCGTCCGGCTGTCGAGTGGTTAGTATGCTTGCGTAATACCTGTGAGGTCCCGAGTTCAGTCCCCAGTTGGGTCGATGGATCAGCAGAGCTGAGGATGCCAAAGTAGGTCTAAACATGTCAAATATCAAAGATTTATTATGGGAATAACTTATGAGCACATGCTTTTCTCGTCCCATAGGTTCGCGTTGTGGTTAAAAGATAGCAATACATACAATTCCTTTTGCAAAATGTCACATGATACGAGCTCTTCCACTGTTGCACGTGGCTTCACTTAAGTTGGAATGTAAGGTGTGCTAGTGTTTTATCTAGTCTTATTTTGAAAGATTCAGTGCTTGGTTCAGAGGCGACATGGGGTGGGACAGAATTCCAGATCAAACACACTGCGAATGATTGACGCCGGCATTCCAGTCGGTATTTTGGGACCACTAGTGAGATCAGCGTTGGGTGATAATTTCAGCAGCGGGCCACATGGGTGATTTGGGTTTTGCATTATTTATTACATCATAATCATATCTCCTCTAATGCGCCGGTAGTGTTTGAAATATAACCCCAGGGATATCAATCTCCCTGTGTATGAATAACGCTTCAACTACCTGACAATTTTGGCGGCCATCCTTTGTGAACGCTCCCGCATTTTGGAATCTCGTTGCAGCCATGGATTACATATCTGGATAGCGTACTCTGTGAGTGGGCGAATGTATGCTGATAGTAGACGGGGGAAAACGCAGACTCAAACCAGCTAAAGACCCGCTTAAAGAAACCAACATTCCTTACAGCTGCTTTCAACACCATGGCGCACTTCAGTGAGCAGCTTAACGTTTTTTGAATGATGATGCCCAGGTCTTTCTCACTTGAGGCGTGTAGCAGTTGTTCATTTCCGAGGAAAAACGAAAATCGCCCCTTGTGTCCTAGAGATAGAACCTTACACTTTGGCCCATTGAATTCAATACCGTTCAGAAGAGACCAGAGATGAGCTGCTTTCAGCGTTTACTGGAATGTAAGAGAACCCGATGGTTGCGTTACTGTCTTCCAAATTTTAGCTTCATCTGCAAACAGTATTGATTTTGGCCCCAGATCATTCATTACGTCGTTTATGAATGTTAGGAAAAGTCACGGGTCAAGCGCAGATCATCGCGGTTAACGTCCATAAGACTGGAAAGCAAATCAGTAACATGAATCAGTACGGTTCGATGTTGGAGAACTGTTTCGATCTAAACAAGCATGAGGCATAGTTTCCGCAGTAGAATGTGATTCAACCGATGGAACGCTTTTGAGAAGTCTGAATAAATAACGGCTAAGGTGTTGCCGTCGTCAACTGCTTTTGTCCATTATTCTCGTGCAATCAGCGAATTAGTAGCACTGGATCGCTTCTGTCGGAGTCCGTATAGATTCGGTGNGAACTTTGTGCTTCTCTAGGTGCTCCATCAGGGAATCTGCTACTATGGACTCCATGACTTTGGACAACACTGGAAGGAGGGTTATGGGGCGGCAGTTAGCGGGATCGCTACGGCAATCGTTTTTGTAAATGGGTGAAATTACTCCCTGCTTCCAGGACGGTTGGATTGCAGTGTGATCGAACATTCTCTGGAATAGGATGTCCAGTGGCTCCGATAGTTGATTTGCCAAGCAGGTACGTGTCTGATAATGTATTCTTTCTCAAAGCCAAAAGCTTTGTTTTAAACTTTTCGGTAATGAATGAAACCGTGGTGAGTAAAGAATGTGGAATATGATGTATCCAGCGAGGGAGATACAGTTCTTCATTAGTTAGCGCAGCAAAAACTTGGGCATACTGGTTCTTCAATAGGGCTTCTTAGCTTTTCAGTTCACGACTCTTTTTATAATCATTTGATATAACGTTGTGNTCAAAGACGCCATAGATTTATAGTAACGCCTCCGACTCTATGTAGCCTTCTAGTTGAGTTGATCAATCTTCGACTGTATGGCTCTCGAGTTATTGAGGTGGCCACCGAGCGTCTTTGCACCGTGACGCGAATGAAATACATGTCCCATAAGAGAACAATTTATTGGAAAATATCTCGAATAGCTGTGCCTAACAGTTACAAAATGTTTCGGGTTTCGAGTTGGAAGTTTGGGTAAAATTGATCGTTGAGGATGCCATACAGCACTATTGGCTAGCCTTGGCCTTCCTATCAAATGACTACCAGACGTATATTGAACCATCGTCGCGCTGCGCTGCCGCGGTGCTCATCGTGCATTTTGTTAGNTAGTTACAGAATACGTATATCGAAGAGTTTGCTTGAACGACATAAGTACCGATTCATCGGTTCAAACGATCGTTTCTGAACACTACGTCTCTTCGCTGATCAAACCAAAAGCAACTTTTAGTGAAATTCAGTGAACCTGTCCCTTTCAGACTCAATGATTTTTATGATGGTTGGCTTGCTTCTGGTGCCAAAATCGAGGAGAAGACAAATGGTTAAAGTTTCCAAAAGATATGATCATGTGTCAGCCAAGCTCAAACCCATTTCTTATCAAAATAAGAGATCAATTGTTGGAATGAAATGCTCACACCAGTTTTAGGAGTACCCACCAGCAAAACTTCATGCCACCAAACCAAGCCTCATCCGGGTAAAGTACACAATTCTCTTAGTCTAAATGCAGTTTTCTCCAAATCCATCCAAAACAGAAGTGGTTTCTCTTGAAGTTTTCAAGCTACCCAAAATCCATCATGCACCCGGACGTCCCTCCCCAGTTAAATTAACTATACAGTTAAACAGTATATGCAAAGTTTAATATCACTTATCAAACACACTTGTAGATTGGTGCTATGTAGATATCACGGAAACCCGTAACTGTTTTGCCAATTCTCAAGAACCCTTACAGCAAACGTATTTTTATTCGGAAACACAGCTTCTCGTAACGACTTTGAATAGAGAAGACAAAAACACAGGTTTGCACAATGTATCTTGGATCCTTTCGCTGCATCTTTACACATGCATATCGCTACTCATATAAGCATTAGTATATGGTCAGAAATAACAGAAACATAGATGCAGAGTTTGTGGTCACCATTACTCACCAAACGCATTTGCTACCAAGGTGGCGTCAGAGAGTTATAAACCATTCCAGCTGTTTACAACTTTGGGGATAATAACTTTGAATGGCTAGTACTTCGGTGTATTTCAGAACCCTGGTATTGTTTGTGTTGTAGACTATTCTGAACGCGTCACGCAGTATGACACAATGATTTATTTCAACCGGTTGTTGTGGGATCGATGAACAGAGTATCCTAAGGGTCATCGGTGACGTCGTACTTATGAAGTTCACACTCATTGTTTTCTGAAGCCAGAATGAGATGAGCTCGTTTACTCGGTAACGCTGTTGTTTCTCTGTTCTACCGACGTGGATGTCCAAGCATGCACACTTGAACTGAGAGATACAGTTCGATTTGTTTTGGGTAGAAAGTGGTTCTTTCACCCTGGGTTTTGGCAACCGGGTGATTGTGAAAACAGCGATGGGATCAGTCACTTAGTAGTTGAGCCTTTGCAGGTGAGTTGCAGGACCACTTTCATCCTACGTGCAACTGGTTTCTTTTCCCGTGTACAGTTCAGTTGGAAGTGCTTTAAAAGGAACTCTTTCGGGCATCCGTTAGATTTTAAAACTTTTCTAATCTGGTCATATTCTTTATCCATGGTATCTGCCGTACAACTCTGTCGAACAGCGTTCCAATTAGACCAATATTACATCCCATTGGAGCGAAACTAGTGAAATGGAGATATTGTCCGGACCATGTATTCTTTCGGTACACAGATCTTCTGATTGATTCATCCATCATCAGTGAAAGAACCACTTTCTACCCAAAACAAATCGAATTGTATCTCTCAGTTCAAGTGTGCATGCTTGGACATCCACGTCGGTAGAACAGAGAAACAACAGCGTTACCGAGTAAACGAGCTCATCTCATTCTGGCTTCAGAAAACAATGAGTGTGAACTTCATAAGTACGACGTCACCGATGACCCTTAGGATACTCTGTTCATCGATCCCACAACAACCGGTTGAAATAAATCATTGTGTCATACTGCGTGACGCGTTCAGAATAGTCTACAACACAAACAATACCAGGGTTCTGAAATACACCGAAGTACTAGCCATTCAAAGTTATTATCCCCAAAGTTGTAAACAGCTGGAATGGTTTATAACTCTCTGACGCCACCTTGGTAGCAAATGCGTTTGGTGAGTAATGGTGATCACAAACTCTGCACCTATGTTTCTGTTATTTCTGACCATTTGCTATTGGTCATATAAACTACAGTATACGAACCTGATTTATTACCAGTTTGTTTTATCTGTGTAACGTTGTTCAAACCCCATTGTTATTTTCTCTGGTTTGCCTAAAGAAAATCATGTCAAAGTAAGAAAGAAACGTGTAGGAAACTCAAGAAACGTGCAAGAAACGTTTAAAACTGAAGTGATTCTCATGTGAAAACATTAAAACAAAATGATGAAATGCACAGGTATATGGACGGATATATGAACGGGGCAAATAAAATGACAGCGTACTTTGATCCGTAAGTTAAATAACTGGCTCAAGAGATGTTCCAGCAGACCTGCAACAATTGGTGCTCGTTTCACGAAAAAACGGAAGCAGACAATGTATACTTCTATAAATGTGATGGTGCGTATAGGAAGAAGCTTATAATGGGCCGGGTTCGGGGGGTTCGACACGGATTTGAGAAATGAGGCCCACAACAAAGATAGATCGTACTATATTGTGTAAACGGAAAATGAAAACAAGACGACCTGACCAGCTCTCCGGTGACCAGATGGTTAGTATGCTTGCATTCTGTCCATGAGGTCCCGGGTTCGGTCCCCAGTTGGTTCGATGAATGTACACACCCAATTAGGTTGAAATAGCTGCTCGGTGCTTTCTAGTTTGTTAGTAAACAGTTAAGTTGCTCTTCATACAACGAAATTTCTTGTGTATTTTTCTTAACATTGAACGACAAATGACGAGACAAATCAGCAGCATGAGATTACGGATTCGACAGGATATCATGCTCTGAAAAGTTTCCCACCCAAAGATGCTACTATTTCAAGCGCCTGAGATTATCCGCGAGGATAGTGGTGTCAGTCATGAATCCACCGCATCTAAGACTAGCATTGTGGTTGATGAGAAATACTGTCCCAGTGAGACGACATTCCAACAGGTATAGGTTGAGATACTTCCGACTTGGTTAAACGCCTCCAGAAAGATAGGAATTGATCATGATCAAGAGAAACGTAAGACGCTCGGATGTTGTACCCATGTATACCACCATCTACATCAATGCGACTACGTCCAAACATCACAATAAAAGGTAGGGAAATGAGTGAATTGTTTGAGACAGATTATTGAAGAATGGGTCGCATACCAATTTCGATTATTGTTTTCTAACTCTAGAGTAGCAAAGTACAAGTATCAGTGAACCTTAACACGCTCTTTGATCTCAGAACATTGACCGTGTATCAACCTTATTGTAAATCGTAACCAGTGGTTAGAGACACCAAGTGATATGACTGAGTGTCGTAAACAGTGGCGCTGGTGCATCTTCTAAATTTCTTTGCAATCTTAGTCTGCTGAAATTCTCCATTTTCTCCTCGACTCTGCTTTCGATGTCCTGTCTTTCTACTGCTTCATCCAAATGGGCGGCAAAAAGACAGCAATCCAAACCGGTGCACAAAAGTGCATGGTCAGCGGATGTATACCACTTCTGTACCCGAAGTAGCTTTCGAAATATTATTTTCGAATACACTTGCGTTAGTAAATGTATATGTGTTAAACACAGCATTTGAGAGCGGGGATCCGCGAACACATTCGAAGGTGAAATATTTGATAAGTATATCCGGAGCGGTGCAATTACCCATTTCGAAACACCCAAATGAAACCACTCAGAGAGTAAAAGCGAATTGATGGATCTGTATGGTCCTTGATACACGGTTCAGCTCAGCCTCATGAAAGATGGAAAATTCAGCCTGTCGTCGTGATAATCATCAACGTTTTACAGAGAAACACAAAGAAGAAAAATTCATTAGTTACGCAACGCAAAATGTACACAAAGTAAGTTCAAATATGTAAGATGGATGAGATGTGAGTCTGCTTTTAGGGAAGGGAAAGGAATGACAACCCCTCCAGTGAACACAGTATACATTCTAACCATGTAAATACACCTCATTAAACCATTCTGAATGTCGGTTCTTTGGGGTGCCCATCAGTGTTCCCGAGCTTTTTGAACTCTAGCCTGGAAGACAAGAGACAACTACTCTATGTAATAGCTTTATGCACTTCTTCAATTCTCGTCTTCACATCAACTTGTAATCTCCATGTCATTATCATAGTCATCGTACAGCGTCACACAGTAACTTCACAGATCGCTGCAAAACTCATAATGCATACAAGGTAAGTGAGAATGTTTAAGGAGGATAACGGTTGGTCCTACTTGTATGGACGCGATAAGAAAGCGAAAGTCTATGGTCAACACATTGAGTACGTGGGTAAAAGTGTGCATGCACACTATTTCAAGTATTTTGATCTGATAAGAAATGACAAAAAGGTCCCAGCTGTTATCGGTTTGCTGTCATAACCTTCGGTGTTTCTAACCATGCGGTTACTGAGTTTGTTGGACCCAAACCTGGACGACGAGAGACACCTACTCTAATCGTTCTGTGCATTTATCCATGGCTCGTCTCCACGTCATCTGCTGGTCTCCCTATGGCTTTCTGCAGCCTGGAGCGTC
This sequence comes from Echinostoma caproni, assembly GCA_900618425.1. Taxonomy (NCBI): domain Eukaryota; kingdom Metazoa; phylum Platyhelminthes; class Trematoda; order Plagiorchiida; family Echinostomatidae; genus Echinostoma; species Echinostoma caproni. Next base: position 76,945 of record UZAN01040017.1, on the reverse strand, counting down.
CACTGCAAATAAGGTGCTGCTTGATAGGTGACCGTTAGACACACAAAACGCGTCCTAACCAAAGGCGTCCATTGAGCTGCATTTGATGCGATAGCGAGCTCGTGGCAAATACACCGCTCATTATGTGTTAGTAAATCTAAGTGAACGGACGTGTAAGGGCTAATGTAATTGGAAAAAAGGTCAACTCCAGTTCCATTTACTCAGAAGAATAGACTCCCTTTGCCTTGAATTCAATCCTCGTTCCATAACTGCCACCTCCTGAGCCCTATTTGTTCATCCGCACAACGGAACATAATATTCTTCTCATTTGGCCGGTGTTGCTTGGTAAAGGTCACTTATTTGTCGCCCCGGAGGGCGTGTCCGCATGGCAGGTCTTTTGATTGACCGCTTCATTCCTCATCGAAATTAATTGTATCATTTTATGTAATCAACATAAGGAAGTAACCCCGAGGAACTACTTACATTCGCCGTTTACAATGACTTGGGATTTTGCATTTACGGCCTATTAACGACTTGCTTCTGATAAATCACGTCCTGCCGCTCTCCCAGCTTTGCCCGCACACTCGTGACAAACATTCACTAACGGCTTTCAGCACACATCACGATTTCATTTGCCATCCAGCCCTAATTCCCTCACTGTTTGTTAATTCCAGCCCACAGATCTGGTTCATTTGCCGTTTCTTCTGAACCAAGGACCCCATTTGCTTTGGCTTTCAACCACAACTGAACCGCATACACCTGCGAGATCGTGTGTGCGTGTTCACGTCTAATGTGAAACAATTTATTCATTGTACGCGAAACCAAAATGCTCATGCATTAATCACCTTTCATAACAAGCACGTTTTCTACGATTGCACTATATTCTCTTCAGAAATTTGACAGTCACATGCTAAGATTTCTATTCTCAGTTGGATAATGAATGTCATAGCGGATTGCTGTGAGCAGGGCGTGAACTCATTAATTCTACTTCAATGCAAAACGTGCGTCATTAAATCAAGCATAGGCAAATGAAATGTGACCAGTGAAAGTCCCGTGTTACTAGATCACATCGTCATGCACGGAGCTACGTTATTCTTAGCAAACAAGTCTCTACTAGTCTCACCCAACAGTTTACCCAAATGCTCTGCTGCCCTGCGAACCGAAGCCATGGATCCATTGGCGAGGGAGACTCTTGAAACGAGGACTTACATGGGACAGGAGAAAGCAAGCTCACTTTTCATTCTGTTTACAGTTGTTTAACGCTCCTTCTCAAGTTTTGCATACATGAGTAAAGTGGATCTGGTGCGGCTTGACAGAGACAATTTGACTGTGGTCATAAACTGAATGGATTTCACCGTGAGCCAAACATGAACACATTTGTGGGAACAAGCAATCAGTTCACACATCACAGACGAAGGTAAACGCTTTTAAACAGACTGGCTGCATTACAGTTTAGCTGATTGGTAGTATATGATAGCCAATTCCAATAATTCCGGCCGAACATGCTAAATATATTTATTGTTGGTATTATGAGAGAGATGGGTATGTATGTGATAAAGGATTGTTGTTACTTGCACACAGTTAGCGTTCACGTCATGAAGGGGCTTATGCCTCAGTGTAATAATAACAATAATCTGAGCTTAGATAACTAAAAAAACCAAATAAGAAAGATAAAGCAACTCAGAAAAAAGGAGAAGTAGATTGTCTTCCTCGGCCGAATGTATGAGCCCATATCCCTGGATTTCATGGATGAATACGAACCACATGTAGTGGAAAAGAAAATCCTAAAATGTGGTCACAGTTGGAATAACCAAGGAATCAGTAACATTGTATTGCTTATGCTCACGAGGACTGCAGCAAATTGTAAAATACGGTCTACCTGATGTGATCCATTTTTGTTTCAAGCGCCTCAACGGGACAGAACAGCTATCGGTAGTGCTCAAACATGACAAACAGAGAATAATAAAAACAAACACGGACAAGCATCCAGTCCGTGGTAGTTTTGAAGGTTTAAAGTTTTAAAGCGATTCACACTGTTCGAGGCTGTTGGTCAATTGTCCCAAATGTCGTTGAAAGAATATTGCATTTCACTTTTCTGAAACAGTGATTCTATAACAAAACTTACTGAGAGCAAAAGTTGTATGAACGGCAAGTTTGACCTTGTAAGGTGGAGGGGTGGAGCATTTTTAATTGTGATTTTTGTGGATGAACCTTTAATTTCTTTGTTTGTCAACATTAACACTTAAGATGATTACCATAGGATCATGGAAGTGCTAGAATTAAAGGTGGTAGTGATATTAGTGACAAAAATAGTTGTTTTTGTTCGTTTTTAAGATAAGACTTAGATTATTGCGAGGAATGAACCAGACCCACGTGACAGTCAAGGTGGATCTTATCGATCCATTTATTGGGGGTGATGACTATCTCTTAAGGGGGTAGGGGCGTCCCATAAAGATATGACCGCGGAAGTGAACAATGACCTAGGTAAGGTAGTTCGCGAGCGGGGCTCGCAAATCTTCTGCTGTGACCTCGAGCAAGCTTGGAGTTGTCTAAGATGAAGGTTTCAGCAGTACCTGAGTAGAACAGATGATGGGAGAAAAAAGATCTTCCCTTAAGCATAAAGGCTGTTATATTCACGTGTGGTAGGGAGGTCTCTAAATCCAAGTAAGGATTGAGTAGCAGCTTTTTTTAACGCGCTAGGCAATCAGGATCTTGAATGAGACCGGAGTTCAGAACTTGGCCAATCTATTCTAAGAGAGCGGAAACAGATGACTTGAATGAGAGGGGAATCGTCCCTTTGAATTTCAGGAAAACATCTTTTTATGCATGTTTAGGACACGAAAACGGCATTACTGGCCACTGGATTATGAAAAATTATTATGAATAAAGAAGCCAAGAACATCACGTCAATCAACTTGGGGTATAAGGTGAGAATTGTCTATGGCAAAAGGTCAGAGTGGGCAGCCATTAAATCACATGCCGATACACTTGTTGCTGCCGATTGGAAGCTTCCAGTCCATGATAGCATAAATCAAGGGGTTTGAAGAAATGGCGTTCTGCCAGTCCATATCTGGTGGGGGGGGGGCGTAAAATCACTCACCTCAAGAATGAAAGAGTGTTATTAGCTTTCTGTAACAAACATAAGCTGGTCTATTGGACGATGATTTACTTCACCATTGGACGGTGGTGGGTGATAAACCATGCCAATAAGAAACCAGAGAACAGATCCACAAAGTGCCGATGAGATGAATAGGATTCTTATTTAGAAGGATTGATGGAGATGGAGGGAAGATACAGCTAAAACTGAAGTATAATTCCATCTGTTATTCTGCGGATAGAGCATTTTCTGAAAAACGATTAATGAATACTTCAACATCAGCGACGTCCGCAAAGAGCCAAGATTCTACTGGCAGTAATACTTCTGTCTCGCTAACTGCTATTAGATATCCCAGTTCTAGAATTTTGTCAGAGAGAGAATGAGACAGTTGCAAGAAAAGCATTTAAGAACCAGCTCATTATTCGAATTAGGGAAAATTCCTGGGCTGATCATCTGAGTTCACTTTTCGCTCCTGTTTTGTATGTCTTTCTAGGGGGTTGGCAACCCGCCGAGCCCCCATCCGAAAAGTTGGGTTTCTACTGGAGGTGGATAGGGTACGTGTGCAGAAGATGAGAACCTCAAAGACTTTTGTTGCCTTTAGAATGGACGGTTGGGCAGCTTTGGGTTTCGTCGCTATGGCTGCAGTTGGAAAGAGATTTCCCCTTAAGAAAGTATTCCTTTTCGGACTAGGAATCTCGCCAAGTAGGCCTTTTGTGCAGCACGGCACGGTGGTTGCGTTGAAGCTTGTGTGCTTTCTCTAAAACTGCGATTGGGGAACTATAACCACTGAAGCTTTAAATGAAAAAAGGGGCTCCTCGAGTGGAGAAGATAGACTGGTATCACAGAACTGCATACCGCCAGCTTTAGACTGACCGCTGTCCAATTTAAGGGAAAGAATTATGGTGAGCTGCGCTGGTAATGTGTCCGAATAAATAACAAGGGCAAAAATGCCTTTGAGAAGCTTTGATTCTTTTATGGAGTGGTTGTGGTTGAGAAAATAACGAGTGATAAAACAGATGGAGCCATTAAACCCGTTGTTTATTCGGAATGAGGTATTCTTCGTTTTAAGTCAAGTGTGTTGACTGATCGACAATAGTGCTAAAGCCATCCTACGGAAAGCACTTCCTGCCGAGAGGTTGAATAAGCTCAAAAACTACGGTTGCATTTATGCTGTCTTTGCAATGCATTGCACAAGTAAAACTTGGAAAATACTGTGCTTTTATAATTTCTACTAAAACTTAAGGCGTGTTACCGCTGAACCAAACAGTTCCCACTGTTGTCAACCAGAATGGCCAAATCACTTTGGTCCTTCTCCTTCAATGATAGTCACTAAGTTCACTGGGCCCGACGCAGCGAAACGCGATACAGTTGACTGCCTTCTAACTGCATCCGAAAATCTTACAAAATTCACATAGTGCATGCAGATTCACCCAATCATATGAACTGGTTGATATAGATATAACATCCAACCTTCTATCGGGAGTTCAAATCCCGGATAAGTGGTTGAATATTTTTAACAGTTGCGATCTGACAACTGTAAAACTCTAATCCAGCGTTTCCACCGACAGAATGAGTTGAAGATCGGTAAGGAAGAGGGGTTATGCTCGACGGGAAGCTCAGACCCATTTAGGATAGGTGCACTTCATTACTTGAGTTTATGCTTTCCAATTGTTTGCAGTTAATTTTCGTTCAAATATAATACTGGCTCCTGCAAGTAGCCCGTTTTGTTTGCAAAGTTTACAATTGTATCAGTTAAACTGGAAATCGCTGACAGCGTTTGTTCACTTCCCTTAGATATTACTTTGACAGTCTTTTTAGCCAATCCAAACAAAAGTAATACAAACGACTGCTGTTTCTCCCAATATTTTACTAGCTATACGCTGGTACATCCGAATTTATCTGAAGGATAATATTACGCGGTATAATATAATAGTGTAATACAGCATAGGATTTTACTGTGTATTGTAGCAAACCATGAGAAGCTGTGCAGCTAACATTATTGAATTGGCTTCATTTATCTTCACGGGTATCCTTTCGATGATTGCTTTTATATTTCTCCGAAAAATGGAGCGCGCATTATTTTGACCGAGTTCAAAATCGTTCAATTATTCCTTTTCACTTGATCCCCTTTGTTCTGAGTTGATCTTTTCGGATTGAAATGGACCACAAACTAAGCAAGACACTATATTTCTTTGAAATGTCTTCACAACTAACTCAGCTTGTGTTCATTTGCGTATGACTTTTGGCCTTCCGTGGTTGTCACCACGCATATGTAATTGCACACTTAAAACACAACTTGACCACCGATTTCCTAATGCACATAATTTATCTTTCCCGCTTAGTGTTATACGTACGCGACTGATGAGAGCAGGTGAAAGGAATTCCTCTAGCAGTGTTTGTCTACTGACTTGCCAGTTCAAATTTCTACATGTTGTGTTGATTACATTTGACGCAAACCAGTGTGCCACAGCGAAACAGCATTTCCCCACTACTCGCTCCTTTGAGTTGGCTTAACTACACACACCCTATCCAGATGACTTGAAAAATTGCAACTGGACCATCAACTTATGATCTTCCTGTTCAAATGGATGCCCGTAGGCAATAGGAATGAATGACGCAGTCTGTCTTGTCAGCACAATACTGACGTGCAGACGAAAGATTTCACGTCAGTTTTGTACAGTGAAATAAGGCAACGCATAAAGGTGTACGCTGGCAACCGGAAAGCGTCGAATGAGTTACTATTTTCTCTGGGTAAATGGTGTAGATTACCAGATAAATAAATATACGGACATAATCGGCGTCGATCTACTTGCTTTCCACGATTTTTGACCTGATCTTAGTTGGTGCACATATTTTCTGGAAGTTTCGGTAAGTAGTTAGCGTGAACTCGGATATTTCACCGACTGGTCAACAGTTGTCTCGCGTGCATTTGACCAGCCACTCACAGAGACTGGTCACTTCTATGCTTATTTGTTCTCACTTTTACTCAGTCCTTTTCCTGTTCGCTCTCGTTTAATGGTTCCAAACGTCAGGATGATGTGTTTTCCCTCTTGGCCGATATACCATATTCATCCCTCACAGATAGGTTCCCCACCCTCTCTGCCAATCAAAAACCCGTTCCGAAATCAACAATCATTTGCTATATACTTGACGAATACACCCTTGAAATTGAACCAAATCCTCCATTGCTCACTTCTTCCTAGTAATTAACTGTTTACTTTCTAGTAAAATACTTTGGCGTCACTTTATCACAATTTATCATGGTCACGGCATGTTCAAAATACATTCTGTAAAGTTAGAAAGCTTTCATATTTCTCACTCCGATTGAGAATACTTTCCGTTTGCCATAAGCTGATTGTTAGGTTTGTGAATGCATGCGTGCTACCCCAGTGGTTGTATTGTTCTAAATTTAGTGGCACTGTCAGGGATAAACTAGCCGTTTCTATCATATAAAAACACCTACAAGCATGTGAAAATTCCACTGCCAAAATACCCTCAGACACTCATCACTCATTAAACAACGAATTTTCAAAAACTGTATCCACATCATCCACACGCTTAAACTCTTATTTGCACGTACATCTGCTTATCGTAATTATGTTTGCCATATTTAGCACGTTCATTTATTGACAAGAAGAAAATTTCCACCGGATTGCTCAATCGCTTGCTTGATTGACAAACACAACCTACTGCTTCCAGTTTCATTATGTATGGTTTTGTAAATTTGAATCCAGATATATGGTGCAAATGCTGAAAATTCACCCATGCGGGTGCATAAAGCTACTACTGACTTGAAAAAAGAGATAGATTTAGTTTGTTTGTTTCCTGGTTTTCCAGTAACTAGTCCCCAAGACTGAGGTCATTGTCACTAGTTTTCTTCCACCTTAGAGTTCATATGGCCATGGTGTGTTATCTTAGATTTCCCAAAGGTGAAGTCTCAGTGGACACGTTCAGTTAATTTTGACTGTTGTTTCCCAAGTCTTGAGATGTGGGGCTACAATTTTATTTTTGTGCACGTCATTCAGTTCACGGCTACTCAGTGAGTTATTCCTGTCACAATTCACATAGAAATTTGTTTATCAATCTGTATTTTGATCCGCGATAACTGCATCAAATGATGAGCAGGACTTTCTGATGTAATGAAATCCGAGAGAAATGTTTTTCGAATGCAGCAGGCTGCATGCTTTTGGTCAGTTCTGAAGCGTTGGTTCATTGTAAGGCGATAATACAATTTCGATAAACGATACGAATGCGGAAACAAGCACGAGGGAATCACGTTTTAGTATGAGATTTCAAAGTCAACGAAAATTGTAGTCTCCTGCCTTGCGGTCACGTTCAAACCCATTCTACCATTCCACTTTCATATTTCAATGTGTTCTCAACTTCCTGTCTAGTTATCTTCTGCGGCTTATCAGAACAGGAGTGTACGTTACTTTCCTCTCCATTATTCTGAATGAATCAACTTCACATAGATTTGTCGTATATGCTAAAACAGAAGCCATTGTTTCAAAACCTACTCCTCTCTTGGGCACCAAACTACCACATTGTCGTTCCCAGTCACTCTCCCTCGTATTCTCTTGGAATTTCATCCAAGTAAATTTGCCCACAAAAACACAAGAAAGTTACCTGTTCCCCATAAACCACGTTTAACCCGAGGGAGTTACACCTGAACTCCTTCCCAAAGTTAGAAAGATACCTCCCCAACTTCGTGGTTCAACAGGATTCCATTAGT
>UZAN01040017.1:27468-68742 GCA_900618425.1 Echinostoma caproni | reverse complement strand
TAACCCGAGGGAGTTACACCTGAACTCCTTCCCAAAGTTAGAAAGATAACTCCCCAACTTCGTGGTTCAACAGGATTCCATTAGTAATAAATTTATGTGAAGTTTGGCTGGAGATTATATGCTTCGAGAAGTGTTGGACGTAGCCTACGGGATTCCGTTAATCCTCAATGCCGTACAAATATCTGTTTGAAATTTAAGGACCTATACCCTCGGATGAACTAGGGGTTCAAACCGCGTGAGAGAATGCAGGTTGAAATAAGCTGTTGACTGATTAAATGTTTTATGGCGGACTCATATTGACAATTCTCACGATGAAGAGATATGTTCTGGAACTTGGATTACGGAGATTTCCGTAGCCACACCAACTGGACATTCTTGTTTGTCTAAAAGGGGATAATATATATATATATATCCATATTTATATGCATAAACTAAGAAGCTTCGACCGATAATAAAGACAGATGGGTTCTCCAAACGGCTAGAGCCATCGGTTTTATTAACTGAACACTTTATGAATTCTCGCCGGGTATGGTATCCGCTTATTACTGNNGCGATGGTTTCCCGATGCTGATTATTATATCATAGAAACTGATGGACTTCAAATGTACTTCAAACTCAGATCAGACTAGCCACAACTGAGAACAAGCACCTGTTGGTGCACGCGTTTTCTTTTCATTTTAATGCTAATAGTATAAGTTAATGCACTGTCTTTCCTTGTGAATCGGATCTCCTAAATGGATATAATTGTAATCGTTCAGTATTTTGTTAGAACTAAGTCAATTATTTCCAAATTATTTCACTGGCGATGATAATCCAACATAGTGCCAATTCACTCTACCGCTTACGTAGTTACTATGACAATGCTGGACAGCTGTATACCTGCTTCTGCTGACACGCTAGGGGATTTTGATGCTTGATATCTATGACCTTTGGTAGAAATCCAATCTCAGAACAATTCCATTTTAGCATTAGGACACAAGTCCGAAGGGGAACAGTTGTTTTGAATAGATAATAATCCTGTCTGTACAGTAAATATCAGAGCTTTTCTTCAGTCTACGTTTTGTGGCAGAATGATCGTTTGTTCTTAATTGTGAAAAGTTCAGTAACCTAGGCAGGATTCGAACTCATGACAGGATATCTCGCTCATGTATTCGTAGTAAGACTCATTTACTTGATTTATCGCTTCAGAGCAACATTTTATAGTTTAGTAATAAACTTATCCGCAAAGAGTGGGCCCCAAGTGGAACCTCTGGCCACTTCGGTCATTTGATGGTATAATTTTTCCTCACATAGAAATCGGACATTCAATGTGAATCTCAGCAGTAGTTATTCATCCGTCCACCATTGCAAGAATGTTCGATGTCTGACCTGTTGAATAAGCATTTGACGCGTGCAGTGTGGCGGACCAACAACACTACTTGGTTTGCAGGTATATTCACAAGCTCACCCATCATCCCCAAAATTATGCGACCTACGCTAGCCAGCTCTGTGGTTATCTACTCGTTCAGATGCGTTTGAAATGCCAAGTAAATTGACATTATGGCGAGGCAATTATCCCAACGGATGAAGGAATACTCCCCACGCTGTTTAAGATGAGGAGATACAGGGAGCATAGAAAGCGCCGTTCTTGGTCATCTGGTGGATACAGGCTATCAATTTGAACCACTGTCCGCCTTCACGATTGTCTATCACGTGTCTCCGTACCGCTCTAAGGCGGTGAGGGTACTCACACCAGCAACCGGCTAGACGACAGGTATTCACCCTTTTGTACCTGATATATACACACAAAAGCGACTGGTTCAAACTCTTCACTTACCCTAACCCCAAACAGAACACCACAACCACCACCACCACCACACTAATCAGTCTATTTCACCCAAACATAGCCACACATGGTCTACCCCTTCACTTTTATCATCCCAAAGGATCTTTAGTTCTACTGTGAAAATGTGCAGACACTAACGGCAAACCCTTATACATTATGTACAGGTAGGATAATGGATTGTTCGACAACAGTTGCCCGGCTTCGAACTTGTATTCCAAAGAAATGAAATCTGTTGTGGATCCTGTAAATTCAGATTATCCCATGTCTTCATTCATTCATTCATCGGACACCGCAACTGATAACTTAAATTAATTTCATAAAACTTTCCTAAAATTCTCTTCCTAGGTCTACTTCTCACATTTTTCCGTCCAACACGAGACTCAGACTAACGGGATTTTGTTTGGCAACCTTCAAATCGTTTCCATGGATAAACAAGGTTCTCGAGCACCTCGGAGTACTGTGATATCTTCCTAAACCCCAGAACCTATAAAAAGAATAAAACGTCATTTGAAGATTGGGAAAATTGTTCACACCTACAGATCAAGTGTTGGAATGGGAAACAGTTTATCAGATAATGAAATATACTTGGATGAAAGTCGATGACAAAAGGCATCACATGAATTTCACAATATAAAAGTGTTTTCACATGAATGAATCCGGAATAGTAGTCAAACCGATCAATCATCTCTTCACTCACTTTGCAGCTCTTCGCAGAATCCACTGTTCTGCTGCTCTGAGATGTGCAAACCCGGACTGTCTGAGTACATAACGTTGGTCACATGAATTGCGAGTGGTCTCCTTCGTTGCTCCTCCTCGTTCTATTGGTAGTTGAGACTGTACCCCTCAATACGGAGAGCGCGTATAAACGTATTCTCTTCCGTTTTTACTCCTTGGGTTTCCTTACTCCTGTCCGATGTGGAGCAGGAAATAGGTGACTGATGGGTTTGTATGGATCATCATTCATGCTCTATTTCGTGTAGAAATATGATGCCCGTTATTTAGTTAGTGCTTCGGCTCAGCATAAAGCCGTGCGCTACATCACTAATTCTTGCCTGCCTTTTCTTCCCGACGCTTTTTGAACGCTAACATCAGTTATGAAACCCGCTCCAGTGTGAATTTCCCCGCTGTCGTATTGAGCTTACTTGTCTATCTCATTTTCACATTGCACAGTTGAAGTCATATTTCAGTAACTTTGTAGTGTTCGACTGAATCACCTACTGATGGAATTATGAGCGGTGTACGTTCTCTCAGGAACAGCATTCATTGCCTCGCTCTCTCCTCACTCGCATTGTTCTCAGCTTAGGATCACAGTACTTTTATGATCATCTAGGTAAGCATCCTTGAGAACACCTAGCAGAATATTCCGAGAAACTAACCGCTGTTCAAGTGAGTAATATGCATTCCACACGTGAAATCCAGGGTTCGATCTTCAGTCGGGCCGAATACTTCACATTGCGGATGAAACTGAACAAGATTGATTCACATGTGTGGCGCTCGACAGAACTTCATTTTCCAATTTCTTTCCTTGGTGTATGACGAAATTCCCCAATGAAACCGAAATAAATTCTCCACTAGTCCATTGAAATTTGTTGCTGTTCTGATTTTATGAACTGAACAATTCTACAATATATTTCCTCGGAAAGAAGAATTAACACTGCTATGTTATTTTGTATGCTGTAGAAGAACTAAGGAAGTTGGACAAAACCCTCGGCGGGATTTGAGCACACTATCTTTGGGTTAACATAATCTGCTATCGGATGTGATAATCATATTTGATGAAGCTTGTGTTGAACCGACGCCAGGTTCAATGATATAAACGAAATTAAGTATACCAATTCACTAGTGGAATAACTTAATGAATTTACATTGCCATACAGTTACGGCATATAAAGTTTTCAGCCCACATAAATCATCAAACAGTGATGATAAAGAAAGCTCATAGTTTCAGTTGCTTAAGTATGTCACATCCGTCACACATTGAATGGAATTCCGGGTGTTTGTAATCGTTAGGTGACATTTAAACATTCTTTCTGATATTTTGACTGGCAAGTCTTCACTAGAGGGAATGAGATTATTCATTGTAGCGTAAAAAAGCATAACTAATAACGGAAACAAGAATAATCGAAGTATCGCCGAACTGAACTGTTGCGTTGAAGTTTACCTACTTGTTGAGACAAAAGGAATGAAGCGAGAACACTGCCGCAACTAAAACATTTTATTCGATTGAATGTATATGACAAATGGGATAGAGGCTGTCCACGAGGAGCAGGTTTCGATCGAATTTGATTGCCGATTGCAGAAACGGATTGATGAAATTTGGGATTTCGCTGATGGCAACTGAAGGACCCTTTGAATTCATCGGAATTGCTTAGCAAATGGGGTTAGGTCAAAACTAAGAATATAACAGTTTCATTTGCTGTTGCTACTGCTTTCATATTTTGATATTGTTCACAAACGCTTTTCTTATACTGAAATGTTTGATCTCATTGCCCTAGAAGCTTCCGTTGGAGGACGGGAAGATTAGACTCTGAAATCAGGCGACCTCAAAGTTGATCATTCAACGGATTTCCAAGCTCACACTTTGAAGCATGAGTTTGCAGCCCCAGAGGAAGTTCACGAACCGACTGATTTCTCCGATCTCTCGAGCAAAGTAAATATAACTCTTCTCGTCAATGCAAGGTTTACCGATTTCAATTGTTGGAACAGTATTTCTCATCGGATATGTGTAAAAACGTGGTGAAAAGTGCTAGACATTTAACCAGTAAATAATCATCTTTTCCAAAATGCTGCAGAAAATATGCCCCTTTTGTTTACACCTTACAGTACCTCCCTCGGAACACACCAGACATAAAAAAGCTTGATCTTTTGCTTAGATGAATTATTTGGTTATTGTTCCATTTCGGCCAAAATCATGATGAAATTATTCCCTGTTAGTTCATAACTTTCCTCAATAAGGATTCGGTCGAACTGGTGCGAAATTCCAAGTACATTATATCCTGACAGTCGTTTCACTGAGGCTACGGCTGCATTGAAATAATGTAGTTTCCGCACGGGTCTCGATAACGCGATAAATGCATTTTAGTATGGGTGGCTTGTGTTACTGCTTTACTTACTTGGCAGGGGTGCTGCTCTTTACACTGTTCATTTAAGTCCTGTTCGACTTCTGAACGTCAACTTTAAGGGAATCGTTTTCATTCAGTCGAGATAATATATATCCACCATACACCTTTTTCCGCCTGTAAAATCAGTGGCTGTGAAACGGTACTCTCACGGACAAATTATTTATCGGAATGGCTTTCCTTTCTGGTTCTAATCTGTCCTGATTCATCCTGGTGGTTTGCGGCACGCTTCTATGTGGAAGCTCTCGTCAAGCAGTTATGATCATCTATTATCCAGTGCCACAACAGGTCACCGGACCTTTTGTTCAATGGTCAAATATTCCCGTGCGGTTGGAGAGAGAGTAAAGCTCGTGTATAAACAACAACTCCGTTCGCATGCTTGAGTACAGCTCGCAATCCGACAACACAGGCACCTGTCACAACTGTGAAGAGTTCCTGAATTAGCGACAACTTCACAGTCAGACGATGTTGCGTCATGGAAATCCGAAGTTGGTCAAATATATGTTGGGCTTCTGGTATTCATCGGAAGCGATGCACTTTCTTGAGTAGCGCATATAAGGGTTATGTAATGGTCGTAAAACATTAGACAAATCGGCTATAGTACGCTACGCCGCACATCTCTATCTCTCACGTAATTACCGAGTGAGGTCACAGTTGTCTTCCCGAACTGCAAATTTGAAAGCCAAACTACTGTATTCACTTCTGGACATGTATGAGTTGAAACACGTTTATTGAATTGATTGCAAACAGCGATAAAGTGACACCAACACATATGGAACACTCTCAAGTAACTTAATCCTCAGAAAATAGTGCTCCTGCCAGTCTGCACGGCAGTCATTTGAACTGGAATGGTTTAGTGCCAACAGTGAACGCCATCATCATACTCAATCAGCACAAGCCAACATACTGAATGGTCTACATGCGGCAAGAGTTCACTATTGAGCTTTGCGATCACTAGCAGAGAGCGGGCATAAAGCTTTGGAGCTTCTTCAACGAGTCCTTCCATCAGCATTTGCTCAACCTGCTGTTTGCATAATTCTCCAAACATAGCGCTATACAAGATGAAGATAGTTGCAGAATTGAATGAGAACTTATCACCTTTACACATTGGTATTGGACACTTAGATGTTCCAACGTTGCGCGGACCGGCAGCTTCCATGAATCAATGACCGGAACACAAACAATCTGCAGTACAAGAGAGTTCCAGGTATTGAAACCCTGTGGCTGCAACGGTGACAATGGCAGTGCAGCTGAACATTTTGGGCAACAGTTCAAGGAGAAAACTTCTGAAGCGGTCAACCCTGGATAGCATTATTATAGTACTGTGCCAGTGGTTAGGTTAATGCATAAGAAGTTCCTGTTTTCTGAACTTCACCGATTTTGGGATGAATAGCGTCTGAGAATTTGCAGGGTTTCAGAGTAGGGTTGGAATTGTAACTTATCGACCATTTAATTACTGTTCTCTTCGGACGATCCAGTGCCTTTGGTAGAGAATTAGCCATGGATTCCTAACTTGGATAACACGCGGTGTATGGTTTAATGTATGCTGATGGAAAATAAGTAATAGGTCTATTAGAATAATGCGCGAGCACATTTTAGTAATCCAACTTCCTTTATGGCCCTTGATGATGCTCTAACGTAATGTGTGTAGCAACTTAGATCCTTGCAAACGATAACTCCCAGGTCCTTCTCGTTTGTAGCATGTGGTAATGACTGACTTCCCAGTACTTAGGGAAAGCAATCCCCATGACTTGACGACACAACCACACCTTTTCAAACGTTGGAATGGATATCATTACTGTTGGATCATTGGTAAGCTGCGTCACGTGTTTCCTGTAGCATGTTTGAATCTTCAGGATGCTGTGCCGTTCTCCACGTTTTGGCGCCGTCGGCAAATTATTGTGTCCTTTCTCCAAGGACATCTGGAAGGACGTATATGAATTCTAGTAAAAGGTAGGAACCAAGTATAGATCCTTGTGGAAATTCACGGACAGCCTCAATTGGTCCCGATAGAGAACCGCTAGTTTGTATGTCGACTGTGAAAAGTTCAGTAACCTCGGTGGGATTCGAACCCACGCATGGACGCTGGCTTCGCTTTGTACGCGCATGCTCTACCAGCTGAGCTACGAGGCCACACCGATAGCACTGATCTTTTTCACATTCCAATTTGCTCTACCAGCTGAGCTACGAGGCCACACCGATGGTATTCACCAATTTCACATTCCTTTGTACGCGCGTGCTCTGCCAGGCTGAGCTACGAGGCCACACCGATAGCACTGATCTTTTCACATTCGAATTTACCCATCCAGAGAACCGTTAACTCGAACTGATACGGGTCAACACAGAAAAAATCCTCCTCAGAGAACAACCCTCAAACATATCAGTCATAGATATTTCGAAACGGTATATGGTCATTCACTCTGTCGAAAGCTTTGGAGCAGTCCAAATTGACTAAGTCTACTGCCTCCCATGCATCTAATGTTCTTAACCACTTATCTGATGCAATTAACGGATTTGTGATGCACGACTGCTTTCCTCAAAACCCTTGCTGTGCGGGCGACGGAATGTTATACTTCTTAAAATACTCCATCCCAGAATGAATAATAATAATAGATTCCATTGCTTTTGACAGAGCGCAAAGAAATGCAAATGGATTATATTTCTCGAGATGACTTACGCAGCTACCTTTGTAAATGGGTGAAATGACTCAGTGTCACCAGGACTTATGAAACACCTTCTCGTCGAATATGCTTTGGTTTAAACTAGGTATTATTTCAAATGTGTGGTTTACCATAGAGATCAGATCCTGTGAATGAACGTTTTCTTCATCTGGGGATTTATTCTCACTTACCGCCGACAGTTTCGCGTTATTCTCTCTCTCTGTAGGGGCTGGTGAGGCATATCAACTAATTGGTTTGCAGGATTGTTCTTTATCAGTTGTTATTTTCGCTTTCGCACAGAATAGAGATATTTCTAAATTCTTAGCCTTGTTTATGAAGCAACATATAAACTGATACAGAAGCAATGAATTTCCGTCGATCATTTGAGCGATATACAGAAATTTCTCCCATTAGGACGCTACCGGTACGGGATCCTGTTATACATCAAGTGCACTTAATGCTACTCATGAGTAGTCTAACTGGAAACGCGATAACACTTTGTTCAAAGTGAAGCAGCGGTCTTTCTTTTCTCAATTCGGTGGCACAGAAATAATCCAAACACAATAAATCTCCTTCTGTCTAACCGATGGGAGATCGCATTTCATAATATTTCCCATTTTTTAGAAAACCCACACCAATGTTATACATAATAACGTAGGTCCTGACGATACACATAGGAAGGCCGAACTACATTTTTGTGCCCCAGTGAACAATTTATCAACTTTTACGTCAAACATTAGATTAAATCGTTTGAATCAAGTTTTCTTTCGTCGCTTTCATGATTACATACGCCCCGAAATCTTTAAAGAATTTGCAACATTATGTGTTATCGCGCAAGAGTGGCATTCTCTATCAGTTCAGTCAGCAAGTTAAAAGTAGATACAAAAGATGCAGACCGTCTAGATCAGGTTTCCTCAGAAAACACCGAGCAGGCCGGAAAGTGGCATTACGTAACAGAAAACCTCAGAAAATGTCTATCCCTGCCATTTGCTCATCAAACGTACGATCACTATTTGTCAAAATAAGCGACTTCACGAAACTGATAAGGATGAAAAAATACCATGCATTAGGGATAGTTATGCTGCAACAAACGTGGTTACATCCTGACATCAACGATTCTTTGGTTAAGCTGGATCTATTCGATATGCATCTTTTGGATAGAGACTGTCTACTACGAAATCGAGGCGGTGGTCTAATAACCTCCACCAAATCGTCTTGGTCTAAGTCTACAAAGATTATCTTCACTTACAACGTAGGATATATCTCATGTCTTTCGGTTGAAGGTAAACCCCGTTTCCTTAGTAAATATCATTCCATTGTGGCATCAAACATTTACATAGCACCTTCCAGTGCAACTTCTGATGTACAGACGTTTGCTGATGTATTTATATCCGAACTTTCTAACTACACTGAACGCTCTCTTTTTGTTGTTAGTGGCGATTTCAACCATGCAGATATTCATTTCTTGACATGTCTCACTCTCTACAATATTGTAAATTTTTCCGCAAGAGGAACCGCGTGGCTTGATCTCATGTTTTCGAACGATCCTGACCTGTTTGCTGTGCGAAGAGGAGCCCCTCTGGCAAATTCCGATCATTGTATCATCAATGTTTTACCAAAAGTCTATTCAAAGAAACATCATAACACACTGACACGTACATTTAGCCAGAAGATTTTTCATAGGTTGTGTGACCCGGTCCACTTGGCATCACTGAGAGAACTGGTCTCTGGTACAAATTTCGATAGGTTCTTTGATCCCAGTGTCTCGATCGAGTGTGAACATCTCACGAGCTATTTGAAATTCTGCTTTGACATCTGCTGCCCCATAGCCCTTAAATACATCAGTCTCGGCAGATTTTCTTCTCCCACTTTGAAGACCCTCAGAAGAACCAAGGAATGGGCATATAAAAATCGTGATCGACCTTTAGTTAAACGAAAGTCAGTGCTGATTAAGGATGAGATCCATAATCTTGACAAACTCTACACTGAAACCCCTTTTTGGAGACCGAAATTGCAAGCAAATCTGAAGCGCTATGAAAAAACTTTGTGGAACAAAATTCAGACTACGCGGGCCCCAGCCCGCAGCAGATGAACTCAACTACATGTTTTCCACGTCGACTGAAACTGAAGTATCGCACCCTTATTTCCAATCAGTTGACCATCGTGAAATTTCACGTGTCAATTCTAATCAGGTGCGTGCACAACTGAAGTGCCTAAAAATATCGAAAGCTTCCGGTCCTGACGGACTGTGTCCAGTCGTCCTCAGGGAATGTGCGCATTATCTGGGGGAGCCACTTGCCGGTATTTTCAATCGCTGCTTCGAGGAACAAAACATAGTCGACTGCTAGAGACCTGTGCGCATCACACCAGTCCCCAAAAAGAAGCTGGCAAACTACGACCAATCGCCTGCACTTCTATTTTACTAAAGATTTGCGAAAAGTTTATACTCTGTGACATTATTCCCAATACTGGGCAGCTAGATGAAAACCCATTCGCTTATCGCAAACAACGTTCTACCTTAGATGCTACCGCTTATTTGATAAACTCAGTTTTACGAACCCTAGACATGCACGGCAGGGATTTTCGTGTATGTTTCCTCGACTATAGTAACGCTTTCAACTGTGTTGACAGCAGCGGGCTTTTGTCTCTACTCCAAGGTGCTGGATTGTCCAATAATACTGTCTCTACTCCAAGACTATTTTGCTGGCAGAACGCAATTCACAAAGTATCTTGGAAAAACCTCTGACTCCCTACCAGTCAAATCAGGGGTGCTCTAGGATGCAATTCTGTCCCCTTTCTTTTCTCTTTCTATATTCGTGACCTTCCCACTAACCCAAATGATCTTATTAAGTATGCTGATGATGTCACAATAGGTTCCAAATTCCAAAGTGATTCCCGCTTCTCACATCTCCAAACCAGTTTATCTGCCTTAAGCTTATGGTCTTCATCTTCCAAGTTATCTCTCAGTGCATCTAAATGTAGCGATGTCACCTTTTCGCTCATCAAAGGAAAACGGCTACATTCTTTTGCTATAAATTTTTCCGCACTCTATGTTGACATTAGCCTATTCCCTCAGTAAACTCTCTACAATACCTCGGGTCACTATCCGTCAAGGTCTCACCTGGACCTCGCACTTAACTTCTACTTTTGTAAAGATTCGACGGTTGCTTCTTTATTACCCACTTGCGTTCTTTGAAAGTTCCATCGTACTTACTAACCCAATTTGTATATTCTTGTGTTGTTACTCATCTTCTCTACTGATCTCCAGTTTCATTTGCCGGTCTTAGAGCTAAAGATTACACAATTCTATGCCGGTCTATTAAAATTATTTCTCGCACAAGCGGTATTCCTTATTTACACTTACTTAACTTTATCGCTGATAAACATTTTACCTTTTGCGATAACTTCTGTAACAATATTATATCAGACACCACTCACCCATTACACACAGAATTTAAACAATGCATATCCACTTCTGTGACAAGATGTTGTCATAAACTGGTGTACGCTCGTACCACTGCCTATCGTTTGTCCGTCACTCCCTATTTTTCGAGATTTCTGGTCCAAAAGGCATCCGTTAGAGAAGACTTTTTGAAATTCTTACGCAATTGATATTCATTTTCAAACTTTTAACTCCGAATTTCTTTAAATTGACGATGCCTTTTTTTCACTTTTTTGTGACTGTATGTGACGATAAATGTTCATGAAGTGCAAGAAGCTGAGAATCCATCCATTAGGATGAATAAAGCGATTTTTGACTTGACTTGACTTGTTACACTCTCGCTCAATAGGTCACCCACTCTGATACCTACTCACTTGGTCGTTGACAGATTTACGGTCTCATGAATGCCTGACACACATGCTATGTCAAATTCAACCAATTACGTTTCACCTAGCGTGAGGCGAACAGAATACTGCTCATTGATTGGATAACCCTTGTGGGTAAGGCACAGGGATAACAGCAATCGAAGGCGGTGTTATTTGTCGTCCAAAAGTGAAAGCCCCTCAATTAAGGAAAAGTGGAATGTGTTGGAAATGCTGAATCTGCAGGTATAATTCAGAGCTGCGTAGCCAAGGTGCTTGGTGTTTCGACAATAGCTATCTGCAATGTTCCGTACACTTGAGCGAATATCGGAGAATTCGCCAAGGATGGAGCATCTCAAGAGAGATGCCATCAGATAAGTAGAGAAAATCTCAAGGCGGTTAATTGGACGAATTTGGCATGGTTTCACGCAGTGAAGAGCATTGCTTTTAGGAAGTTAAGCTAGTTAGCACAAAAAGTGCATTATGGTAACTTCAAGGTTTCGTCAGACAGACCGGGTATTCAATCCTACAAAGTTAGAGACAAACAGCTGCCCGAGTGCATTACTTTTAAGGTGTGTGGAAAGGTTTGACGATACCAGGAGATGCAACGGACGAGTTTCTATCGGCGTTTTGCAGTTGTTCTAAGCAGCTCCCAGAGAGGGATTTTAAGTCTCAGACGGTAAATAACTTATGGAGCCAAGGAATCCAAAGAAAGAGTTACATTGATAGTTTGTGGGAACATGACTGCAGAATTCTCATTACCGCTGCTTATTGGAAAATTTCATACGCTGCGATCACTCCGTGGTAGAAAATCCCTTCTTTGTGTCTGTATTTCTCAAAAGACGGATAAAATCTGCGTTATACCAAATGTGGTTGTCTGATTTCAATAGCGAAAAGGCTTCTCAAAGACGCTCTATTTTAATATTCATAAACATCGTCGCTTGTCACAACGATGACGCAGAATTCTGTAAAACCAAATATGCAAGGCTATTCGGAACTATCCTGTAAAATTACGAGAAATGGATCAGTGTGTGATTTCTTCTTTCAAATATGCGTCTAGAAAATAGCTACTGGAATAAGTTTTGTTTGTGGTCTAGGATGAGCGATTAAACACAAAAACCGAATGAAAAATTCTGGGCAATGAAGGTTCAAAGTTTGGCGGTGGTGGCCAAGTGGTTAGGTCACGAAATAGTTACCTGGGTGTCTCACGTTTAAACTGCTCCATCGCCGTCCGTCTTCCCTATATCTGCATTTTCCCCAGGCAGCCTTTGTACGGCCTCAGCCCCCTTCCTGAAAGTTGACTGTATAGTGTACATTCAATAAAAAAGGAAGTAAAAAGTAAAAGAGTAAAAAAAATTATTATTTCAATTTTATGAACTCTTTCATAAAAGCCGGTTTCAAACCCATTTTGAATCAAATAATGATGCAATCACGAGAGGTCAAATACAATCTCACTCATGATGTGTCTTTTAGTGAGCATCATTTTGAAGGGGAAATCGTTGGTTTTGAATTTAATGATGAAAAAATTATATTTGAAAATGTTCTATAAACTCTCTTATTTAGTCATTATATCAGCTATTCTCGAATGAAGTTAAGCTTCGCAAAGAAGATGAATGTGAAGCAGTGATTGCCCAAGAGTTACTTCAATTAGAGAAGTGCAGAAGTTACTAGAATACTGGGGTGTAAAATTGGTCTTAATATCACTCTTGTTGGTTTCAAACGGAGAGCCCGGCTAGAGGAAACGAAGTTTATTGGTTTGTTAAGAACAAATCTTTGTAATCTACACAATACTGTGGATAAATTGTACGTGATCATTCGTTCACACAGACCACCAAAGCCTCTGCCGCGTTTTTTTCCCGCCTCGAGGTTATTCTCACTGATGAATGCGAACTTCAGTTGAACTTCGACTCATCGACCCCGTTGCACTAATGTAACTGTACAAACGGATGAACGACAATCACAATTCACCCACCTAGTCAACGGGAGTGTGAAGTAAAACGTTAAATCTTCAACCGATCGATAACCGATTACGCATCTGTGCGAATGAATGAACGGTAAAGGCAGTTGTCCTTGTTAAAGCATTGATGTTAGTCATTGTAACAATCACAACCTCTGTCGAGTGGTACGACTTGGCACCTTGTTGTGTTTGAGCGATGCACATATATTTCGAGAATTGCATTAAAACATTGTGTGGGTAGATTCTAATCCGTCTCTCAGGCCATGAGCAATAACGGCGGCACTAATGTTGACCAACGCTGACCATACCGAACCTATCGATCGGTTTCAGTATATTTCATCAGGCCAGTACAGTACACAATCGAACATGTAGGCATACCATAGCTTGATAATCCGTGGTGTAAGTGCTCATAAAGTTATTGCGATGGTTGATGGTTGGGGACTGTCCGGATGGACCAATCAAGGATGTGTCAGACTGGTATGTCTGTTCCACAATCTCACTGCCCTTAGACCAGGGCAGCCGAAGGGTTTCGACAAATTGTTTCAGCGAACACAGTATTGGTAGCTTTTGTCTGTCTGATCGCGGTCGCTTCGGCTGTGGACAGGATTCTGTCTCAGCCCTTTTGATCGATTATATGCAGCCCGGTAGTTGACCTTGAACATCCTCAATCATGCCAGCTATTGACCCGTGTCCAGTGAGTCAGTCAGGATGGCACTTATCGCATTTTTATTGAGCCCTTTTGATAACCGAGCTGGACATTGTTCTTGAATCCTCTTTGATAATCGTCAATATAGTGGTGCTTCCTACGTATTCCCCTCCACGGGACAGCGAACAAAAGTACACACAAAATAAGATTGACTGACCAGGTAACTTGTCTTTCAGTTGCAACTGCAGTATAGGCTTCGTATTAAGAGAGGGAGAGAGACAGAATTTGGCAGCAAGGTAGATTCTTTCGATGACATGCGGCAATGAATGAGTTAGCGTTTTAGCTAGCATATCTCCCTTGAAATTAATCGTCGCATAAACCCTTTCCATAGGAACAGTAAAATAACAGAGCTGAAAATCTGTCGTAGTCTGCTTTTTGTTGAAGGTTTGTGGATAGCCGTTTTCACTTAATGTTTTGCCTATCAGTATACACGGGAACCAACGACAACAGTAAACTAACGACTGGATGTCGACACACAATAAACATACACAGTTTTCATTATAAAATTAAGATTGCAGAGCGAACAATGAGACTTTAGACAATGAAAACGAAGGCAATATGTTATGTATACGCAGCAACAAAAACGTTACTTTTCTTCGATTGTGTGGCTTCACTGAAAAGCGATTTTGCCGACAATTTCGGCTTTCAATCGGGGTGTACGATCTAGTCTAAATCGTCAACTATTTTTGGGACGCTCTTACAACCAAAACCTCTGTTGATTACGGTGAGCACCATATACTCAATTATGTGATTAGTCTATCACTGCAATTGAATAGTGGAATATCTATATCTTTGCACTCCAAGTTGTGCGAATATTCGTTCAAAATGTCAGGCTTTCATTTCAAAATGTCCTAACATTATTTCATGTTGTATCAGTATAGTCTCAAGCCGTCTTGTTGACCTCATCAAAGCTACCAGGCTCGTATGCTTTTCGAGCTGCATAGAGATGTCTGGATGACCACCATGTAGCTTAGAATTCTCAACCTCAAGCGCGGAGGGAGACGGTTTTGAGACATCCCTCAGTCACGCACCCCAATTCCCGTGACAAATGTTGGCCACATCTAGTTTGTTTGACGCATGCAGATTATAAATTCTGCGACAAAAGTATCGCAACCTAGTCGGCTCTACTTCCAAAAGTACGATCATCACCATTTTTGAGAATGTGGGCGATAACCGTATTAAAAGCCGAAATACGTTTCAATATACTTTTCAGTTAGGTTTCAAATAAACCGTATGTACTTAAAACTATTCCAGGCAGACAAAGTAACTAATGTACGCTTCATAGATCATGCTTATTTTGTGGCAAAGCTCTTAATCGGTTTTTCAGACTACCTAATTGCATCTACTACTGACAACCATGTCATAGTTCCACTCACATCTTCGCATCCCCCAAAGGGGGGGGGTGGCGACATAACCAAAAGATGCTTTGTATTAGAATTCTAGGAAGATAAACAGAGTAGTCAAACTGTAAACATCACTTCTCTTTAGGGGAAAAAATGAAAGCTGTAATTTTATTCCGCTGGCAAATGAATCAGTCCATTACATGATCTAGCCTCACACATGATGAAACATTTATCTCTCATACTTCATCCATCATCATCATTCATCAATTATCACACTTCATTCTCATCCACGTAGTTTAGATTGTATTATCTGATGAATTTTACAATTTTCATTCACATAATGAAACGTCTGATGATTTGGAATGCTACACAATCACTAAAGGACTTTCTACCCAGATCAGCACTTTATCGGCGAAAAACGACAGGTATTCTCAAAATAAAAACAAGTCATGATACACGCGCAGTCCTGATGTAATTGCGTCATCATCGGTACCAAAACATGATTAAATATCCATGATGGATGGAGCGGGAAAGTGGTATATTGGGTAAACGATATAAACCTTTAGGCCACAATCAGCAAACGTCAATTTAGACCAATTAAAAGGGAATATTTCAGACGCACTAGTAAAACATGAGCAGAGTTCGTCCCAGATAAAAACAAGTCAAATTTTCTCATAGTATTGTCTTTTACTGATAGCATACGGAGACCAATAGACTTTGTCCTAGATTGAGGCAATCATTTGTGAGGGAGGATGGAGGAGTATATGAAAAGAAATGCACGCATAATTTGCACTACCTTAGGCAGTTGTCAGTGTTCGGTAGTGTTATTAGCTTGCAGTTTGATAATAGATCCGTCCGATTCGTGAAGATCCATTTATGAATGTCATGATTACCACTATTAATGCTCTTCGTAAAAGCTGCAAAACATTTCATGTTGGTTTGAAATGTAGATTGAATACAGTTGTCTCGGTAAAGATAACAGGTTAGTAAAATTGAATGTATGATAATGAAAAGACAGTTACAAAATTAGGAGCTAATAAAACAGAGGAAATAGTATCATGAGTTTTAGTCATTTTCGGCGTGAGAACTCTTGCAGTCTTCAGGACAACCGATTTTGTAAGTGACATAAAATTTCTTTTTAATTGGGACAAGAAAGCACCAAATACCGAGACCTTCGTTCCATCATGCCTAACTAGGATCTCTCAGCTATTTTCCAGATTCTGAACGATCTGGTTGCCCCAAAGTGTGGATTTATGGATTCTATTCTGAAGCTATCCCTCCAAGTCATTTGGAATATGACTGTTCCATTTCATCGTGCCTACCGCGGCATCTGAGCCGTTTTGGTTATCATGACACAGATGAATCAGGGTAGGCGATTGGAACTCTGAACAGCCCTAAGTTGAAATCGAAATTCGAATCCAAAACCATGGTTATTGGTGAAGGAGCAATCCATTGAGGGCCGGTTTCCAGTTCATCAGATCATACGCACTTTGGACGACGTTAAATGTCCAAGGTACCCAATACACCTTGATACCTACTCCAGCTGGTGACCGCTGCCACAACCGGGAAGTTGTGTGTGTGGTTCGTACACCTCCTCATGGCTAGTTTGGAATCAGGATCTTTGGTTAATTTCCCCAGGTGAACTACCGGTGGTCCACAAACCCGGTTATAGCCCCGGGTCTCGGATTTTCTTCCTCTCACTTTGGTGGGAAAACACCTCCGCCACGAGAATACAGTGAGTAGGGTTTCCTCAGCAGAGGCGCTTGGTCGTGGGTAGCATTTTTAGAGGTGCAAGGGAAGGGAGACCAGCCGCAATTCCAGATACCCACCCCCCACCATATTAAGGCTTTCAACATCAAATATAATGATCAAGTTTGCCAGATGGTAATTGTATTCCCAGCATTGAACATTGCTACAACGGATCCGGATACGGGTACCATACTTTTCTGATGCCTTTTGCCCTTCACAAAAGGAAATTTTGGTTAAATTGCGACAGAATCTGTTTAGAAGCTAAGTTTGAAACATGTACTGCTTTTACTTTTCCCCGAACAAGTTGTATCTCTGTTAAAACATTTGGTGTATCCTCTGCTTGGAAGTGCATTGATCTTAATGAGAAGATAAAGATGTGACAAAGGAGACAGTTTTAAGTCAGTAGTCAGAAGGCAAATTGAGGTGAACAAACAACCAATGAAGATAAAACATTCACATCATGCACATTCATATCAGTTTATGTAGTCATCTCAGTCAGAGTGGGGTCGTTGTTTGGATTAAGGGTTGTTTTGCTATGTTCCCACGTAGCTTTGTTTCTTTTCTGATTTTTTCACCCTTTCATTGAATACATAATGATACAGTTTTCAGGAAGGGTAAAGCGGTCAATCCAACGGCTGCCATAAAAAACACACAATGGGGAAATGCAGGCAGTGGTAGTGGAATTCGAACACACCTGTCCTCCGAGGTGATAATTTGGTAACCTTACGACCGGGTCATCACCGTCATTAGCCAATGGAAAAGGTCACTTTTGTTATAAGGTGACACAATATTGATTTGCAGAAACTCGTGCCAAAGAGATTGTTCCTCCTAAAGCACCCTTCTGGTAATCACAGAATCTCGATAAACAACGTAGTCGAACGAAGAAACCAGTCTCACCATTTCTGTTAAAATTATCTAAGGACTATAATAATAATGTAATCCAAAGGCGGTCGACCACTGATTCCGGTGTGCAGCAAATCTAAATCAGTTATTAGCAAAAATAACCAACAATGTGAACGCCCCCCAGCGTTATTCTTAAGTGCATTTACGGGTGCCGAGATATGAACAGTGATGAAACAGCTTTACGTTTGACGCTTGCAGGGACGCAGCATGCAACCAAGTGGTTAATTAACTAGATGACGCAACATAAGCAAACAAGAACAAGCACAACCAAAAAAATCTGGCGTCATTGAATGCTAAATACCTCAATAAACATGCTGCTAAACTGCGGCGACCTCCCCACCTAAAGTCATGTTGCATGATATTAACTGAGAATCATCACTGATTTATGAAACGATGCTGAGAACAGCGGACAAATCAGTCGTGAATATAGATAACAAATTGTTCACAGTGCCCTGCTTACTTTGTGTCCATCTAAAATACCACCCCCCGCAATAAATTCCGGTTGGTATCTACATAAATCATTGTTTCTTTATTATGGTACATCAGTCGAGTTGTTATAAATCATCATCGCTCTACATTTTATGACTGGCATGAACAAAAACGTGGTATAGAAAGAAAATTGTTCCATTGTTCAGAAACTGATAGGCCGTATATCCTTGAAATTAGGTCAACAGCAACATCAACATCATGAAACAAGGTTACATGCCGTCTATGGCATAGATTGCAGAGGAAAGCAGGAGCATATAACTCGTTTTTAATATTTATTGTCACACTTTTACAATTACATAAGACTCCCGGTTGGCAACCAAAACTAGTCTCACACTACAGGATGGGAACATAAACTAGCACAAATGAATACGTCATGACAATTCCGAGATACAGTCAGTCCGCCTTTGTGGCCACAGTTTGGGTTAATTGATTTGTATAGCCATCGGTTCATCCGTGCATGATATAACGCGCCCCAGTTGGGACTAAGCAGATGGATTGATTACCTCAAATGACTTTTGGAGGTTCACCAAATTCACAGACCTTATAATTTAGTCACGTTTGCAAATCATTGTTCCACTATGGCGTGTGGAGTTCTTGGATCTGTGCAGTCCTGCGGTGCATGGAAAACCACAAGTTTTCCACTTTATGCACTTTTATGCGAGTTAATAGTTACAACGCAACAGGCGAGATGAGAATTCAGAGATTAAATATAATATGCTAATTGCCATTTCAACATTTTGCAGTGGCATAAAAGAAATCTAATCCCCTGTCATAGATCACAACCCGCACCACAAATAATTTTATGACAGAACACGTGTTGGAGAGGGGATCAAACAAAGATAAAACTGCTCGAATGGAGAAAACATCGATTGTCTGTCCGTGATGGTGAGCCTGAATGAGCAATGAGCACACAGTGAGTTGAAGAGTGGTCACACTCAAATTTGTACTCCACCGCAACACACAATTATGACCGTGACAGCTGCTGTTTCTGAACAAGGTTATTTGGTGCCCAAGGTTAGGGGTTACGTGGGCTAATAGCGATAGCGTAGACCGAGAACGGTGATCGTAGTCTGACGGCTCATGGTTGGTCCGCGGCGATCCAGTGTACAATGTGAAACACACTCCATGTCTATAACCGGGATGATGATTTGCTTATAGTTGAACCATAAAGGATAATGCGGTCTCTGAGAGCAGTCGATGTTCTTTTCCAAAAATTTCCATTTATTTAAAGGTCTCTCACATCGGGCCTGTTAGTGTGCTTTGGAATCTAAGTTCTGTTTTTGGTCAAAGCTGTAAACTGCTTTGAAATAGTGCATCGGAACAGCCCATCGTACATTTTTAGAACCGGAAAAATGCTACCTGTTTGAACTAGATTCTAGAAAACCGCATGCCACTGAGTTTGCAAATGTCTGACGGCATCATGCAAATAGGCTTCATTTCAAATTGTTTGTGCGTTTACCAACCAGCGCAATTTCTGTCATGCTAATCCGCTTGACATCTGCAATAATTGGTTTATTTCACAGGGTTATTCTCGAGGCGCTTTCCCACAAACGGTACATCGATCAAGGAACAGATCTGGGTCTGTCAGAAGTCCAATATCGCGATATCACATCACACGGATTTTGATGACAAGCAATGCCTTTTCTGTTGGAGTAGTACATAGATTTTCATTTCCCATATCGTTCTGAGTCATATTTTGAGCATTTGTAACTAAACTGTTCAGAATGAAGCACTGATTTTCTATTTCTGTCGGCAAGACAATCAAACAACAGTTTCGGAATTCGATTTTGCCTTTTGCTTGTAACGTTTTCCGAACACTCACTGCATTTGTGATTTAAGTGCGCGCGCACACATACAGAGCTTCATGTCTACGACCGTCGTCGATAAATGTTCACCTTTATTCTCACAAACTCGTCTGTTGTCGATCGTTCCTTGGTTTACTTCTAAAAAGGCATACACACGAGGCATTGGAATCTTCGTACTTAAAACCAAGCGTTGAACAGGTTCAAGGATCGATAATGTTTGTTCTAATTTGAGCATTTTATTAGCTGGTTTGTTTTTGTTTATGAATATCGTGCGTGTGATTTTGATGGTTTCTCCAGCCTGTTGGTAATTTTCACCCCACTCCATCCACATGAATCAAACTCTACGATCGCAAACAGAAGGGAGAAACAGAGAACCACGTGGATTTGCGGTGTACTCAGATTTTTCATTTTATTTCTTATAATTAAAAATATCGTGGAACAATATTCAGAAAGGGTGAAGCTGACAGTCACATGGCTGCTACACAATATACTAAGAATAGCGGATGTCAAATGATGATGATGGGTTCGAAAATAGTTCCCTCGAGTCGATAATTACCACTAATTATCACTCGGCCAACGCCGCCCATTTCAGTCTCTCTGCTTAAACTAATTCCAGTAAAGAAATCAATCACTGCTATTAGGTTGCGGTTTTTCTCACCTATCATTTTGATCTCAAGTCAACGCACCTGAAATAGAGTGAAGCGTGACCAACCAAGACATTATTGGATTACACAAGGCCGAAGATGTTAGCATTTTTGAAACAAGTGCTTCCCGTAATTGGAATGTTGGAGATCCTCAGTGGATACCAACGCGTGCGATTAATGTTTTGGACGAATCATGCCGATCATCCACGGGTTGCCCGGGCACCCGCTAAATTATTCATTTTATGCGACCGGCCGGGGTACGATTTGTGAGAAATAAACTCTCCATCGGTCTAAAAGTATCCGATAGCCAACACTTGGAATCCGTATAACATGTTGAGAAATCCTTATGCCAAGTGTATGCTAGAGGTTGAACGCAAGTATTAAGACCCCCGCTGGTAACCTTATTCAGAATCCAAACTTCTTATGCAAGCATACAGATATTGCCATAAACGTGAACTATAGAATAAAGGCAATGAGCCAGATCAGATACTTGGTTTTACCGTCGGACACAAAACTGGATGACAGCTTCCACATTTTCTATCATGTACTTCATATCTTCAAAGGATCACAGTCAATTTTCCTACTGAAACAGTAGAAGTCAAAACGTTGACGTTGCACAGGAATTCATCTCGGGGAAAGACAGCATCCATCCGTAGACTCTGACTTCCTTGAGAAACTGCATTCTACCTAATTGATATCAAAGTATGTTTGACAAGGTGGTGATTCAATCAATGTAAAGTGATATCGTTGGGTGACAAAGGTGGCTTTCTATACATATTTTGAAATTAGCCATTCCAGCGTGCTCCACACAAAACTGATTTAGATGTTCTTGCTAGGTGGGGAGGTTCCACATATTGTGTTAGAGTGTCATCAATGGTCCTACAGAAAATTGGATTACAGAAACGTCTGTTTGGTTCCTATCAGTCAGCTCCATCTGTTACATGAGAGTACACAACGAATATGCCACCGGTGTTTGGAGCCGATAATTAAGTTGTGTCAAACAGCTCTAACACATCCACAGCGATTCGCAACCAATCTGTATGTTGAAAGGCAGGCAGTACTGGCATTCTGTTCATCTCAATACCACCAAATCCATTGGGACATCACCCCCCTGTTTATTCAGTAAATATCGCAGCAACCTCATCAACAATAACTATTCCTCTAACACTACCTAGGAATGACCACCTCAGGGGATATCCCAAACGGCTCGACTAGATTTCTTACGTCGGAGTACGCACCGCCTAGAACCGTCTCTTTCGTCCCAATCTCTTTAGTTCATCGATTCGTCCAAAATGGTGGTTCGGTCAAACATGGGGAAACACTAATCGGTCCAACACTCGTGAGTGAACCAACCAGATTTTTAATTATTGCATGGCTATTTCACTTTTAACCCCATCCGCACAAAATATGCACGACGATCTCGTGTTGGGTTCAGTACGCTTCAGCTCGATACGTTATTCATACTGAACATTTGTGTTGGATTAGTAGGGTTTGCTAGTTAGGATACGCATTGCGCATGCCCACCTGTCGTCTATCGTATCGCAACCTATTCACAGTTGCTGCCCCAGGCTGTAGGAAACCACGTGAAGGCCAAGCAGTGAGGTGGAAACGAGGGGTGAATAAATGCACAGAGTAATTAGGTAGAATGGATGTCTCCCGTATTTCAAGTTAGGGTTTGAAAGACCGTATAACCGGTTTGTTGGAGACACTGGAGTATATGATAGCAAAGTGACAGCAGCGGTGATTTTGTTGTTATATTCCCCGTCGGTTAGATTATGCACTCTGAAAATAGGCCCGATCCCTGAGCATTTTGTACTTTATGACTTACGATATGTACACTGTCAGCTTGGCAGCGGTCAGTGAAGTTCTCTGCACTGTATCTCGTCGTGTGATGATGGTAATTTGATGTTATATGTGAAATGATCCCCATGCCCAAACGCCGCAGTCCTTTTCTCAGACCAGTCCATGAATCTCTACCACCTATGGCTTGAACCAAACAAGAGCTTAGTAGTGATAGGGGTGGCAATTCTGCACCGTGTTGACCCGAAGAAAAATTTAAGCTACACACTGGAACCGGATTGTATTTGATTGAAAAATAAAACATTTACAAATAAGGAAGCACGTGCCTTCGAGTTAGCATTTTCCTTTGAAAACTGCGAATATGTGGCGCGCGAAACCGGTGGACAGTTCAAATTGCAATCTTCCACAGCCCGAATGTCAGTAAACAAAGTTGCACAAATGTACTCGGGACAAATCTGGACGATGCATCGTATTCGTCGTTGCACAGATTCTCTTTACAGCAACCCGTTCTAAAACCAGTCCCGGACACAACCGCATTCTGCTTTACGCATACTTGTGAGCAATAACGTGATTCGGATAACACTTTATGCGATGCCAGTGCTTGTAAAATCTGTGTGGATAGGTTTGGGTAGCACAAGAACAAGAACAAAAGATGGAAAAATGTACAAACTCCCATCAGATAATGTGCACGGATTCAACCTGATGGTTAACAGTTTAGTTGAGTATACTGTTTGTGAATGATAAGATTTTGTGTGTGTATGTGTGTGAATTGAACATTTTTTTCGGTTAATCCTTTACAGCAATATCCTCAAGAGATAGATCAATCGTTCAAACCAACATATCATTATTATTGATTACATTTTAATAACCTGTTTTCTTACTAATCAAATGAATAATCGGTAAATTAACTTTATCTTGTCTCTGGCTGCCTCACAGGGAGACTACTGCGAGGAGTTAAGTCAATTGAATTAATGCTAATCAAATATCAATTGCTATTACTATTATTATGCTGCGAATAAAACTACCACACCTAATCCAATTGCCACAATTGCACAAACGAATGAGTAACTAAATAATAATGAACGTGCATTAAATAGTGGCTAAAATTCAAATCATTTTGGGCTGCCTGCCTGTAGCTATGGAAAACGAGGCATTGTTTCCTCAGAGCTGTCAAGAATAATTATTTAATCATAATGTGACCGGTTGAGGTTCTCCCGCCAGATTTACTCACAACTTTTCAACCTGATTAGGTGAACAAGTAAACGGATAAATGGGAAAGGTATCAAAGACGGATGCATCATTTATCCAAGCGAAATGCGTTGTAAGGTCAGGATCCACTTTAACTGTGCTGTTAACGGTCTATTGTAATTGAATGTGTTCAGGCGCTGGTACATCGAACGGCGAACTATATGCATCCATTCAATTAGTCATTGAATGGAACACATGATGACGCAAATAAATCTTGCTTCTCAGTTTCATCGATTTTACAACATAAAATGGCAAAAGCAGTATGAGAATCGCTTATACGTTTATCGAAACGAATGGACAAACCTATTGGCATTTTACATTTTAATTACTTAGTTAGATCAATAAATACACACAGATACCGAAATGTGAGGTGTGTGGGTTTGAATTGAATGGAAGATTTGATAACTCACCGTACAATACTTGCAACCGGTACTCGTGGATGCCGTGGAGATGTTAAATGGCATTTCGCAATTGAAACAGGTGAAACATTCCAAAGCATCACCTGTAAAAAGGTAATAATCAATATAGAATAAGCTCAGTGCACAGGAAAACAAATTAGAAAAATCAGAAAAACCCCAACAGATTTCAAAACTTAACAAATATTTCGAATATGGTTGAGCGTACGATAGAGAAGGCAATTCCACTTATTCCGGAGGACAGTATCCAGCACGTGGAGAAGTTTGTTCAAGTCACTTGATGCCACAGAATCCGAGGCGATTTTCCCAACTCGTGGTTCAATAAGTTCGGTAAAAGCTGCGGTAATATTTTTCATAGGTGCTCTCCCTTTTGGTTCTGAATTAAGTTCGGTTTAGTTACATTTTTATCACTGACACCGAATTCTTTTGTCTTAATTAGTAAAGGTACCAAAATGCCTATCTTGCTTGGAAGCACAACAGGTTGTTATGCTTTGTAGAATGTGTCCTCACAGAGTGCCTCTCTACTTCACTTATGATGAATATGCAAAGATTTATCCGAACTGCTTTATTCACACAGGTAATAATTACCTTTACGAGCACAGAACAGGACCAAGAGACCGATGCTCAGCACTCGCAGCATCATATTGGAGTGTTGTTGAAAAAAATGAAACGATGGGGGAAATGATTGGAGATGTGTCACCTGCTATTTATGCGGACCACCACAGGACCCCTTTANTATATATGTGTAATTCCAATAACAGAGAGGCTGACACATCATCTCATGGACGACAAGATGAAACGTGCATAGGGGTAAAAGGTATAAGGTGACATGAGGTTAACTACTCTTAATTGTCAGACATTATGGTGCTAATTGATGATGTACTGTTGTGAGCTCAAAGAGAGTAAATTCGTCATTCAATACAAAGTCAACAACATCCCCGCGAAGTAACTGTCATTCAACCAATCAAAATGGGACTGTGCTCCACAACTTGTAGTCCGCTCCAAAGGACTACAATGAAGAGTAGAAAAGCCAGATTTGGTTAAATTAGAACACAAACAACAATTAATTGTTACTCAATTTATTCCCATGTGTGGATAGAATGTTAAGGATTTTATATGTAACTTCAATGGGCAACAACTGAAAATATATCCTGACAGATTTCAATTATGCAGAAGGGAAATGTGGTTTCTGATTATAACTGTGAACCCTTTGATGATCTACTGCATAATCCTGCAACAATAATCGTCTTATAGAGACAGTTTTGGAACGAAGTGGAGTTCTGCCATTTCAGAAGAACCTCTTGGTGACATAATAGCAGCGATGTAACACATGCAATAAACATTGAGAGTACTAACGCATATGGTTAATCTTGAGAAAAAAGTGTTTGATCTACTAAAATGCAGTCAGGAGAGAGTCATGATTTCATTCGTGGTGACACCAAGGGGAGAAGCCTCACTTGGGAATGAACATGGAGTTGTGAACAGTGTTCATTGGGGTCGATGTCCAAATAGCAGTTATCCTCTTTCATTGTTCCACTTGTGAACCAATCAAGAACGTCTGAACTTTCATAAGAAAGAAACCAATCAAAACACTTTGAGGATTACCATTTTTGCTTTATATGTTGAAGATCCTGGCTGAAACACGAAAGTTGATGGCCAATGACTCTCTCCATAGGTGCATGTGTGGCACACTTAGATGTCACATACGTGGACTAACCAGAAATTCATGGAGTGTCTTTGATTGTAATGCAGGACGTAATTTGTCATTCACTTTCCTTCGAGAGTCTTGGTGAGATCCCAAGACAAACAATAAACCAACTACATTGGAACAGTTTTATTCTTTCCGAGTTCTCCAAAATACTCAATAAAGCAATCCTTGGGTTGAGCATCATAATCTAGATATTGCACCGCTCACATGAGTTCTTCGCTGCTACAATGAAAACCTGAGTTCATGACTCAACATGGTTTCGCTATTCCTGCTAATCTATTGTACTTTCTCATCCAGCATTCTTGAAATTTCCGAGTAATCATCTTCATCTTTGCTCTTTGAAATGACTCTTACAGTAACCAGACGACTTTCTGAAGTTTTCTGATTTCAATTCATATTGCGGACTTCCTCAACAATAAAACCATGTTCATTTTGGTTTGCCTTGCGTAAACAACCCCATCATAACTCGGCACCCAATACTTTGTTTATACAATATCTTCTGATCATACCACCATTGAGACTTCCGTAAATCTGCGCAGCAACGTCAGACACAACTTCCGTCCCTAGTGACGACCGTAAGGCTTGTCACACCCACGGAGAAGTTGAAGGTCTAGAAAAACGGTCGCAAGAACATGTGTTCCTGTTGTCTCTATCCTAGATATTAAATTCTTGTTGGTTTGCAACGGTTTTCGCCTACGATTGTTTGCCAAAGATTGTTTTTAATGAATATCCCAACTGATCGATTCATCCGCAGCTCGGGATGGCATCATACGTTTAAATTTTCTTGATAATGCTAATGATTTCGGATCATTTGACCGCGGCATTCTCATTCAACGTCTTTCGAATTGCGGTCTGGCACCTAATTTACTAAATATAATAATTAATTACTTGACTCATCGGTCGCAATACACTTTTTGTAAGGGTAAATCTTCCTCCCTGCTAGAAGTTAACTCTGGAGTTTTTCAGGGTGCAATTTTATCTCCATTTCTTTTTTCATTGTATATTAAGGACCTCCCCATCCCTCCATACTTTATCGCCTCCAGGTATGCTGATGACATGGTGGTCGGTTGTCCCTCGACTGTTCCTGATTGTTTCTGTCAACTTCTGTCGACTTCTCGATTATTATTGCTAAATGTAGATAAATGTATGGATGATTCTTTTAGCCTTAAAACAGGCATACCTTAGCAAACTCTTTTGAGCAATCAGCCTGTACTTTCTGTTAACGGTAATATTATCCCTAAAGCTAACTCTGTGAAATATCTTGGAGTCACTTTGTCATACAATCTTTCTTGGTCCAAACATGTTGAAAACGTTTATATTGGGGTTCGTAGACTATCCTTCTACGTTTCAGGCCTAATAAGCTCAGCGTTCCCTTAAACGTAATTCATAAATTGGTGACTGCATCCATTCTTCCCCATTGGTTGTACTGTTCCCCCGTATATTTTCCTGGTCTGAAGGAGAAAGACTTTATTCACTTTTCCAAATCTCTTAAACTTCTTTCTCGTTGCAGCCGCGTTTCAAAGACCGTTTTGGTTGACTTTATTGTGAGCAAGCATTTTGATTCATGCGATCGATTTATCAGCCATATCCTGCCCAATGAAGAACACTGCATGCACTCCCATGTCAATAAATCGGTGTCTCATCCGAGTACCCGTTCCCAATTTCGGATTCTTTGTCCACGCACCACCACCACACATATCTTGGTCAACCGAGCAAATATTATTACTGACCTGAACAATCATCTATCACATTGGACTTTTATCTAATCCGTTTGTTTTACATTTAGTAAATGTATATTTCTTCTTTTTCTCCAATGCTTAACGTTTTGCTCACTGTAACTTGTCAAAAATGCTGAAAATTCATCCTATCGGGCGCATAAAGCTTTACTTGACTTGACTCTAACCTTCCCTGCCACCACGAGAACGTGTCGGCTTTTCCCCGAGGGTCCTTTATAACTAGTTGTCAGCGTAACGAACAGAGAACGGCAGCTTAGTTTGAGTAACTGGCGCCCTCTTAACCTCAATTCAGTATAAATGACCAGACTCGGATTTATCGCACTTGCTTTTGCTTTCATAATCCACTGTTGGGTTGTCATTAGCAACAAAAGCTTGCAGTGTTTGCAACTGTGTTTTGACTGGGATAGTTGGGATACGCATCCGGATTGTGGGTCCCGTGAAAGCTGGACCAAATATAATAAAATGGTGTCGGGAAAGTCGGAAATTTCAGTGAATTTTTCGGAAGACCAATTTCAATGCCTGTTAGCGCAGCAACAGAAGCAGACGGATGATCAACTGAAACGGATCTAGTCCTTGACGCAGCAGCTCAACCTGCAAACAACAGAATCAGTTTCGCGTGAATTCCAGTCCAGCTGCAGTGAAATGCTTGCCAATTCAACTGAATTTCACTATGATCCTGAAGCTGGTCACACTTTAGAAGAGTGGTTCAAACGCTGGGAAGACGTGGTCCGAACAGACTACAGTTGTCAAGACGATGTATAGAAAGTGCACCTGCTGGTCCGCAAACGTGGAACCACTGAACACTCCAGATTTGCTGACCATATTCTTCCCAAACATCAAAGGGATTTGAATTTTGACGAAGCTGTGATGCAACCGTCAATAATCTTGAACGAATTAGCCTCACTGTTCAATATCTGCTTATACGCCTGTCTAAACGTTGGCAGACGGGCTGGAGTGGATTATGCCATGATTGCCGAACGAGTCAATCATATGTTCGAACGGTTGAAACTTTGCTCATTGACCGATGACCAACTCAAGTGCCACTTTTTCATCACAGCATTGCTGAATCCAGAAGATACCGACATCCGTACCCGTTTACTATCGAGACGTGATCCACAGAAGAACCGGGAATCTCTCATGACCGGGTGCAAACGTTTTTCTTCTTTTTGGACATTGCATTGGGAAAACAGAAGACTTTTATAAATACAGTACTGTAGCATATATGTTGGAATAGTTCAGTCAATGGTTGACGTATCTTACTAGGCAAGTTGATAGGGGTTTGTAAATGGACGTAATCTACATAGATCAGGCACGTTTAACTGACAACCATGAAGCCTAGAAACTACGTAGATCGAAGTAGGCAAGAGATAAATTATTGTCCATACATTTGCGATATTTCTGAGCTCTCTTTGATCGGTAAATTGATCCAGTTGTGCAAAGCACCGTCCGGACCAAGAAAATCATATGGTTGTAGGTGTTTCCTACAGTAATACTTTGACTTTGACCTCCTTTATGGTCTAAGTGATAGAGTTCTAATGGACCCGACCCACTTTTCCAATCTGACCAACAAATTACAGACACCATATTGAGAACCATACACACGCTTATTTCAATAATGGTGTGCTGTGTATAGGCGGTAGGTTGTTATGTTCGGAAAGTGTTCATATCAATATGTTACTTGTTGTTAGTTCCATGTTTCCACTCCGGAGTGTAATCTTTATTTGTATTCGGATCTCATTTATCGTATGTTCATCTGATCTTTCCGTTTGTCGAATTCTCACGTGATGAGACTAATACAAGCAATATCATCACTCGGTGCGGCTTTCCCAAACAATAATGCCACCCTCCTGTTCTGTATCGTGTAACGAACCACGATTATGTAGCCTAATCAAACCTCTGATAGTCCTGACAACTGATAGCAGCTTAAACATAGTTCATGAATAATGATGCTATTTTCTCTAAAAGGTTTAGAGGATATCCTGCCGAAGAACTGTGATTGAAGTTGTTCGTAAAAATCTGCTTCTGTTTCAGAAAATTTTCGAGTTTCAAAACACATATGGACAAGAAAATTGCTATTACTGACACGGGTTATAGGATCATTGCAGTCTGACTGACTCAACCACTTTGCTGCCTCGACTGTGAGAGAGCCCGATAGGACCAATCTTGAGGATGTCCAATTGTTCATTAAGTACTACATCAATATCGGAATTTGGAAGCCGTGGATTTTTCGGAGATGGGGAATTTTAACATGGCTTACACATCACACACTTTGTTAGTGAATTTTGTAAATTGCGAAATATGTTCAGTGACATGCAAAAAATAATTTCCCATCAATTTCTGTGTGAATTAGAAATTTCTTCTCATCCGGTGTGTGCGGAATCAGATGATAGAAAATAAGTCGAGTGCTCGCAGTGCTACTAATGAATAACCCAACCGGAATTGAAGATATACCTCGTCCTGGAAAAGTGAAACATTTCAAAAGTTTCTTCACTTAATTTGTTCGAAAAGAGAGCAGATCCAAGCTGTAGGATTTTGCAATTTCGTTCAATCTGTTCAGTCTGTGGAACGTAAAACGGTGTGACATTTGGATCAAAAATAAACTGATTTGAGGGACAGATCCACAGGTGCCGTAAAAATATTACGGTATCAACATATACGTGAATAAAGAATACAGTAGGTTTACGTTGCACAATTTGTATCCGGATCTATTTCTTTGCATCTCATCAAGTGTATAGTATAAATTGTATCATATAAATGATCACAAAAAATTGAAGTAAAATGCGCTGTGATGGATTTTTATCACTGGAACGCCTCCCTTTGATAGCTCAAACAATTTTTTCATCTTTGAGTCGCGACTGAATTGAGGTTAGGTAGGATGACTGATAACGCAGCAATTCGGTCCAACTGACGCTTTTTCTCAGGCAAACGACATGCTGTGGAAGGGATCTGTGACTGTCTGGTCGGTGGCCTTAAATCTGTTTCCCCATGTTTGATAAGCATCCACCCACTCTGGGATATTTTCACTCACTCACAGTCGAAAATGCCGTCCATTTCGACCTCGGTAGATAGTGGAGCATCCACATGCGAACGTGCATTGAACAATATTCATCTTTTGTTACAGATGTTTTGGTTGTTTATATGACCTTTAAGTAATAAATTTCAGTCAGTTACATGTCTGTTATTGAAAGCTCAATTTTCTGGTTTATGTAAACTTCAACGACTGAGAACCAGTCACTTCAAATATCATAGTATCGCCGTTATTCTCAAGATTTTGCTTGAGTTGATTGTGAATAACGACTAAACTTTTCCCATTATTCAACTTTCGGATATAAGCAGTGAGGCGTTTAACAAACAGTTTTCTATTCCAATAACCGCAGTTTTATTCCAGTCAAAAACGAATGTAGTTGCGAATTTTTTTCTTCAGGGTTTTGGAGTGTAAAACTTTGAGTTTATCTCAAAGAATAAAGATAAAGTAATTGTTTTACTTTCTCTGTATATGAGACATTATTAGAATAGGGGTCAGTAATAAGAAATAAGATCTCACTGAAAGCCGATTGGCACTTCACCGAAGTGTTCAAGAAGAGGGGTTGTACAACAAAGACTAAATCAACCTAATATGCATAGCTCACAATACTCCAATAATCACTGCTCAAGAGCGATTCCGAAAAATAGAAGTCGAGAGTGACAAACACTATTAGCTTTGAATAAGACAAGTTAGCGACGATATTGGGCTTCACAGCTGAATAATGTTACGCATTCAGCTGGGTCGCACAGTTCACGCTGTACAACATAAAATTATAGTCTCTCGAGTGCTGGTTTATAATATATATTTTGGATTGATTGAAGTCCAATTGAATGATAAAAAAACAATATTTGGGAATTTTATTCCCATTAATGATGCGTCGCTGTTCCCAAATGACTCTTGCTGGAATTAAGCTCATTCTGTTTACCAGAGTCGTTTACTTATCGATTTGGATGAATTTGAGGAAGTCTTACCAATCGAGAAATCCAAATTACTGAACATGCGGAAGGAACCGTACAAAAGCTTTGCACTGTAAGTAGGTAGACATGGGGCAACAGAAAACCAAGGTATGTTAATTTCACTCGAGCAACATACAAAGGAGGCCTCGTCAGGTCTTTCTTCCACAGCGCATGTTAGTTTTCCAATCCAGAACAACCCGTATATGAAGAAAATGAATCAAGAAACTCAACTGGTAAACATCTACAAAAATGAATCTCGGTAAATAGCTGGGTGAATTTATGGAAGAAGCACAACCACTTCTGATGATAATGACACAAGCTGATTATGATACGTCAGCCATATAAAGAAGATTAGGACCTGATCCAAATGGAACATAATTTGAAATCAAACTAACCTGGTGGAAAGGGAAATCGTTGAATTTTCAGCTCTCCCGATCTTCTAATTTAAATTCTTCTCCTTTTGTTCCATGATATGAACGCTAACGAAACGAACCGATGCTTGACTCCTGCGGAGTCGGAGTGCCTACACAAGCAACGAGTTAACTGAGTGACACAACGTAAACAAACAACGCAAACCAAATTAAGAAATCTGGTGTCACTGATACCGCAGTAAACATGCTGGTAAATTAACGCGATCGGCTCTGTCACACACGTGCTGCTTGATAACAACCCATAATCACCGTTATTTTGAGAAATGGCGCTGAATACAACAAACAAACCAATTTCAGGTTATTCATAGTGCTTCTTTGCCTTGTTTCTATCTGACACCTGATCATCCACGATTCCTTCCGCTTTTGTCTACCTAGACCATCAATTAAAAGTTACACGCTATCGCATGTTAATTGCTTGGATATGGTATCCTTTTCTATTTTTATTGTATACACATTTGTGTGTGGTGAACTGCAAACGGGCGGTCCCCGTAGTCCCGAACATCTGCTGTTCGGTAATGGGAAACGAATAACCTAAGCTCTTGGACTTGCATTGGCGAGCCACAAAAGGCTTAGCTAGGTTAGACATGGTATCGAACCGGACGACGGTAAAGCTGTTTATCACCCAATTTGGGGATGGTGGGGTGGTGGTGGCAGGTTTTAACCTTGAGAGATAGGGTTCAAGTGATGAAACCACTACTCCAGGACTGTTGTCATCATCGGCAGAGCACAGACACAAATTAGTTGTTTCACCTGTTTGTTTTCTATATGATCCACAGAAACAAGTGTTGCGCATGAGGGAAACTGTTTCAGGGTTGAGAATCAAGTGAATTATATCCCCTCAAACTTATGTTTTGCATCAGCATAACGATCATGTGACGTGCCTGATTCTCATAATTTGTGTAAAGATTTTAAAAACGCAGGCAAATCTATTTTAGGACTAATTATCATAACTCTGCAATAGCACTTGTCCACGTGGTGGCATCAAAATGCGAGAGCAACGCAGAGGTGGGTGGGTTGTTATCTGATCAACTGAATAATCTGTTTAGGCTACATTTTTTTATTGAGTTTCTACCTATTCTTATTACTTTAATTTATCATTATTTTGTTAGATCCGAGCGACTCAAGGATGTGGCCTATTTGACTTTACTTTGGCGATGTTTGGCTCGGTCGATCGGACGGGCTACCGCTTTTTCTGCAGGGGGCACAAGTTATCTCATCCTAAATAACCTTACGACATACATCCAATACCTCTTGTTGACCGCAGGCTCGACAACTGAGGTAAACATCATGTTATTTGGGCCTACACGAAACGCAATACGCTGCCACTGACTTTATGGCGCGACGAGAATATTTTGACTGGAAAACATGTGCTAAACACTGAACAACATAAAAACAAATAAAATCTTAGTTGAAGAGGGTTCACTAGAGCAAACCTTACAGGTCAATTTGTAATGAAGCAGTACAGCAGTAGACAATAAGTACAATACTGTATTGTATTGTACTGTACTGTATTGTAAATGGCTGTACCTATATTTCAGTCAACAATGTGTTCACACACCTCTTTACAATGGGATAAAACAAAATGAGATAAAAATTCATATACAATAATGATAGAACCTAAACAGCGGTTTATCTTTGTGAGTATAAAATTAGTTCGTTGTGGATTGGGTTGTAGCATGAGAACGCCAAGCAGATATATCGTGATTAATCGAATTACTGGGGTCGTTGAGTTTCTTATGGGTGAAATTCTCTCATGAAGTAATAGGCAAATCACACCATCTTGTGATTGGTGTTTAAAGGAATAAGAGAAACACGGCTGATAATTACTAAACCGTTTGACAGAAAAAAATGCAAAGATAATCAAAAGAACATATAGTTTCATGCAGAGAGTTCGTTACACTCGGAGTAAGCAGAGAAGTTCAAGTTTAAATCAGTGGAATTCCGTTCATCGTCCACCGCGATTGATAATTTCGGTCACTGCAAGTGGAGTGACTGAATAAGGCAATTATGCCCATCATTTGAATTCAGCAGCGAATGGGGACGATTAGGGTGATAAGACATGGATATGAGGATATAGACTGTACGAACAATCGAACCGTGTGGTTTCTTGTCAACCAAAAATCTCGGATGCTTGGTTTTCAAATTAGCTTGTAATTAGGCTTTGAAATTCCAGTTTCGCGGTTAGGGAAGTTGGAGGACAGTGCCTTCAAATGCTATATGGTAAATTCAATAAAATGATTCAACTTTTGATTGCCATTCCTAGTCGTTCGCCTATTTCACAGCATTTGGTTACAACGATTCGAAGCATACAGGATTTCAGTAACTGACTGCACCGTGCCGAAAGTCTGACCTTTCGATATCAAACCGCTTGCATTTCGATGATATCTTTCTGGTAGAGCCAAAAAAATCTCTTCGTTTCCTCCAGGACATAGTTTCTCGTCTAATGCTGTTCAACTGGTTGAGTAATGTGTATTTGGTGAGACAATGGTTCTGTTGAAAAGAACAGACGCCTTCGGAATTTGATTTCTCCATGGATGCTGTCGTGAAATACCCGCTGCGTTTGTGGACCCAACAAGCACACACTTTCATTTGACTACTCTTGGCTTTCCTTCAAACAGGCATGTAGATATGTGGTGATGGAATGTTTCTTTTGCATAGAACTGCTATACTTTCTCAAATTTTAATAGCTCTGCTCTTAAATGAATGTCTAGATTATTATTTGAATAGCTGGCTTGGTTTAGTTTCGGAATGTTGCCTCTGCAAGCTTCATCGGTTTTCCCGGATCAATCAAGAGTTCGTTATCTCCGCCCATCTCGCTT
Source organism: Echinostoma caproni (assembly GCA_900618425.1). Lineage (NCBI taxonomy): Eukaryota > Metazoa > Platyhelminthes > Trematoda > Plagiorchiida > Echinostomatidae > Echinostoma > Echinostoma caproni. The sequence continues at coordinate 33,599 of UZAN01040017.1, read as the reverse complement.
GACTTCCGATAACCGGAGGGATTTTTCTCCCACCACCACGTTTGGCTGGCTCGACCGCGACACGTGGGGAGATGTTTCCATACGTAAACAGTCACGAAGGTTTCTATACATCGATTTGTGAAAATCCTTCGGAAAACCCGGGAGTGAACCGTGTTTGACTTGACTTCACGGTTTTCGTGATTTGTTCGTTCAACGGCACTCGGCCTCGAACACACAAAAGTATTTAACTCGCTAACCCTGAATGTATATGTGAAATTCACGTCTATCCCTGAACCACGTTAACTTATTGTTCGCTTCGGCATCAATTTGTTCTAACGTCTTGACCCTGATCTCTCAATTTGATTTGCTTGACGATTGGCAAGTCATTTCGGTTTAGCTTGACCTGTTTCTTTTAGATTCTTCCAGTTACGCTCATTGGAACTATTGACTCTTGCTCTCGAGTTGCTACGAGTTCACTTCGAGCTATGTACATATGTTCCTTGTTTAGATGATTGTTTAATAAAGCCGTAGCATAGCACGTAGTTGGCTCGATCGTGTTTTTTAATGTTTCGGGATCCATGGAGCCAGACGTTGCTCATTGATTTGTTCAAGAGTTATTTGGTTCGCCATAGACTCAACCGATCTGTTCTCATATGTTTACGCCTCAGCTAAAATTGGGTGGGGGATTAGAGCTGTGTATTAAAGTTACCATTTTCGTCGCCTATCTATCTAATAGGAGATGGACAATTATATAAATGAGCGACTTCTGACATACATTCAAGAGTGTGTGTATAAAAGCAGGTAATGATTACCAGGGATTGACAATTTCCTATAATACAACTTTGATTATGAAATGACACATGGGTTGATTACGATAACAGGAAATTTTGTCATCTGTGAGTTGAACTAACCATGAATTCATCCCCTATGTACATGTCCACCCTAAGACCAAATAAAAATCACCCCACAGAGCTTAATTCGACTTAGGCAAACATGAGCCATTTACAAATAATTAAATTCGCCCCTGAATACCCAGTCTTCTTTTGGGAATTGCGACTCGTTGCAAGAGGAAAGACATACCTCTTTGTCACTTAGTATCCAATCTTACACAGCCCGAATGCAAATGGACAAAGTGGTATGAATGACATTGAAACCACTGTGGAAAAGGCGTTGTTGTTTTTGTTGCACAGATTCGCATGACATCGGCTGGTTCTCTAGCGCCAGTACCAAATACAACCGCATTTTTGGACCAGTAAATCGACACACAAGAATATGTTTGGAAGGTGGAAGAGGGAGTAGTGGTTTTTCAACGAGCGATTTAGTAACGCATGGACTGATCGATCAATGGCCAGTCGTCAGACTGCTCGCGTCCACCTCATCCCCTATCGGCACAAAGCGAACAAACCTTGGCCAATCAGGCAACGCCACATCACTCAATGACCTATATAAGAAAGAGGACACTCGTAAGCGCTCACCCAGTTACTGCATTGAGAATGTCACCTCGATTGGTGATAAAACGTTTGCAATACAATTGCCAAGCTCGGTGAACAGCTGAACATCAAATTATACCACCCGAGCTACAAAAACAACAATCAATACCGTTGTTTACAAAACTGTCATTCATTTTCGGGCGTTCAACGCTCAAAGCTGCTCGTCGATGGGAAGCTTTCGCTTGTTGTCATGCTTCAACTCGCGAGCAGCTATATTTTCTACATGAGTGCTTACGAAACAACATCCTCCCGTCCAGTGTTAGTCATCGACCACCAGTCAACCACCCAGAAGCCTGGAAAATAGTAATGCGATATGGTAGAAGCATGGTCAGAATGATGATCACCGATGCTCATAGACGTCTACATAAATACGACAATATCGTGAGAAGAAATGATAACTTGCGCAAGTATACTGAACGAGGAAACCCTGAGAAACCTACAATCAGCTGTTCAGAGAAGAGTGGACAACACAACGGCAAAGCGAAAGAAGTCATTAGCCAAGAAACTTGAGAATTTGTGTAAGCACAAAGAGACTGAACAACACGACACCTGGATCAGTAACATTTCAACACGCCCAATAGCAAACGAAGAAAAAGAAGTTTTCACCAGAGGACTTCACTTCAATGCAAAAGACGCGACAAAGAAAGAATACTTATCGGAATCAGAACATGCCCTAAAGGACACCGGGCTATCCGATAACACCAAACAACAAATACGGCAAACCATCGTTCCGATCATGACCCGAAACAAACCATTCAGTGCACTGTCGAAAACCGAGGAGAAAGCAATGAAAACACTGAGAAACGACAAGAGCATCATCATCCTCCCAGCGGACAAAGGAAGAGTGACCGTGGTAATGGACAAAACACACTACATCAGAAAGGCAAACGAATTACTCCAAGACAAAACTACCTATCGAAAAATGAACATAGATCTAACTTCGAAACTCGTCAGCAAAATCAACACAACGCTCTGCAAATGCTGCTCGTGTTTCCATTATATTACGGAGGATGTCCTTCTGTCGCATAAGAATTTGCATGTCTTTAACTTACTAAACTATTTGCTTATTTTTACAGTTTGTTGCGGCCCTTCTTTTCTTTTGAACTTCACTGCTTTGGTTTTCAATTATTTCAAACTGGTTTGTGATTCTATGGAATTCCTACACCCATGTAGTTGAGTACCACGCATTTGACTGATCAAAGCAGTGGATGTTCATCATATGGGATTTCGAAAAAAACATTGAATAGGTAAATATAAGCCTACCAATAAATTTCTGTTTAATCAAAATTTTTATCGATCGACACCAGACACTTTTTTAAACCAACAGCTGCACACACCGAAACACATTCGCACGCATCCTTAACTTAAATTTATATTGTCAGGTTCAACTGTTGTATGTATCGAATGATACACACAGTGGAACGATAATACAGAGTAAGAAAAGCCGTGTTCCCGATGTTCTGCTGTTTAGTCAGATTATCCACCATTCTATAGTTAGAAGTGAAAATGTGTGAGGGTTTTTGTTTTACTTTTCTGTCTACTTTTATTATTTTTACATATTGCTTGATTGCGCAGGTTAAATATCGAACACAATACAACAATCAGATTACGGATATCCAATGGGTTCTAGGAATGTTTCTGAGGCTTAACGCGAACTAACCAATCACTGTCAAGCGGTTCACTAAATGTGGCAGCAATCAATTTAAGCTCATTTTCTCTACGATCAACCAGATTCAGTCCAGCAAGGATAGCTCAGCTGAAGCAGTTCGGCAAACTTTGGCCCTGAGTCTGTTTCGTGCCACTGTATTCCGCAGATGTTAGATTGTGTAGTATTCTTCTACTACAAAGGAATGGATAGGAAAGCATAAGGTGATGCGATTTGTTCAGACGAAGTTCACACTACTTAATCAAAGTGGAAAAACAATTTTTGGATACAGATAACCATGGATAATTGCTTGTGTCAGATAGACTGGTGATAATGCGAAATCAAACCCTGAATCCAGGCCAGCGAGAAAACAGATGACCGAGAAAGGAAAAAGTGAATTATTGTGAAACATTTTCGGTGATTGCAACTCAGAACCAAATATCAATCAGTTTCACTGCAGCACAATGATTGCCCTCAAACACGAATGTGGTTTAAAGCAGCAGTAGCAGAATTTTTATCTTTTGCGAACTGCTCTAATGATGAAGCGCCATCAAGAAGTATTACGTTTGAGTGGTTTGCGGGGTTCAAGCGTGGCAGGCGATCCCCGCAAGATAAGACACGGTGTGGCCGACCTGAGGATGCCACTAGAGCGGACAACATTTCTGCTGTGTAACAGACGATCGAGGAGGATGTGCGGGTGACAGTGGCACAGCTAGAGAAGGTCATCGGAACCTCATTGAGATCAATCTGTATCATCCTATATAAGAAGCTTGGCCTCAGAAACGTTTGCCTGCGCTGGGTACCCCGTCAGATCAGTGAAGAGTATAAAGGAATTCGGGTGAATTGGTGCCGCATCTTGCTTGCTAGGTTTGATGATGGACATTCCAATGCACTTTGGGAGATCATCAGTGGTGATGAGACCTGGGTGTATATTTTCGACCTAGAGACCAAACAACATTCGACTCAGTGGACCCCGGTCGGTGGGGCCCCGCCTCAGAAATTCCAACGGGAGCACAATGTGACAAAGCAAATAGTGGCTGCGCTTATTTTTGTGTAACAAATAAAACTTTTTGTGCGTCCCAAACATTTTGCTCAGCATTCGTACAACTTTTTCAACTCGAGAAACTGAGGGAATGCATGTCACATATTGGCTCGTTCTCAGCTGTCCAATAAGGTACCGTTTTTACCTATACGTTCCAAACAAAGTGTAATAGATTTTCCTTGCGGGATAACAACATCTAATGAACATCCTGTTTTTTCAATCTATCAATCAATCCCTGTTTCTGGATGGAAGTGCTTCTGTGAATTTGTGAGTCTATCACCAAAGTGAACCGAACGTTGTTTGGCTCCGAATTGTAACTACCATGACCTTTTACCATTTCCTTATAAACCCCATTTGTCCACACTTGACGCCGTTGCTCATAATGTTCATTCTATTGTTTCTGTTTGAGACAATGGTGCAGATACCACATGTTTGGCGTATCTGTTTTGTGCACACGCCTTTGGTTCTCTCGATCAAAGAGTGCTTATTGAACGTCTTTCTGTGTGTGATCTAACTCCTGAAGTCCTGATTGTACTAATCGACTACTTCTCCCGTAGAACCTAGTTTACTTCACTGAATGGGGGATAGCGTTCGTCTATTAAAATTGAAGGCAGTGTTTTTCAGGGTGCTATTTTGTCCCCTTACTTGTTTTCTATTTATATATAGAATCTCTCTATTGTTCTGTCAGAGAAGTCTGAAAGTGGCAAAGACAGATCTGTTTTTTCGGTACTTCTCATCAATTCAATACAATACACAAAATCGAACATGTATAGACACAACACAGAGCGATAGTCCGTAGTGTAAGTGCTCATAGTGTTATTGTGATGGTTGCTTTGAGGGCTGTCTGGATGGACCAGTCAAGGATGAGTCAAACTGATGTGTCTGCTCCACGATCTTCCTGGCCTTAGGCCATCCGGACACAGTCCTCAACATGAACCATTACAATAACTGTATGAGCACTTGACACTTTCAGACTTATCTGACAGAATAATGAGAATATTTTGTCATCTAAAATCTCCCTATTCTCGGAAACTTCATTGCATGCAAGTATGTTGATGCTATTCTGACTGGTTTCTCATCTCCCATTTCCGGCAGTTTTTGACTTCTCCAGGACAGCCTTAATGAACTTCACGATTGGTCTGTGCCCCAATCCCTTGTACTTGACCTCAGCAAGTGCATTGAAGTTCCTGTTATCTATTATCAGTAAATAATCTCCTCGATCTAATAGTTAACAATCAAAGCATTCCCAAATCTGTATCTGCTAAATACCTTGGTATTAACCTAACCCATAGCCTGTCCTGGTCTACTCATGTCATCAGCTTTTTCCCAAATGTTCGAAAACTGTCTTTTTATGCTTATAGGCTCAGAAAACTGGCCTCGTCACATAATATTTTGATTGCCTGCATTCTTACACACTGTTTATACTGCTCCCCGATTTTGTTCGAGAGTCCACTTGTAACCGTTGTGCAACCAAGTCTAACTTACAGGGTAACATGATAGAATAGTGTTGGTAGCCAGTGATCTTCAAAAAGGTTCATACGCTTTCCGGTTGTTGTGAGACCATTCCTAGCCCCCCCCCCTAGCATGTTTCGTAGATTCGAGGATCCACCGTTAGCTTTTAACTTATACGGTAGTCCAAAAACTTGTCGCAACCAGGTGAGTAGGTAAGTGGTCAGTGGCCTAATTTGGTGATGTGCAGCATTTGTACACGTCGCGGTAAGGACAACAGGCACTTCGGGCAACGAAAACGGTCCCGAAACGATGTTAAGCATGCGGTTCGTTGGGGAACCACTCTCTGGAGATAAAAATGATTAACTGAAACATGATGAAATATCAGGATATGAGCTAAAATAGGAAATATCTTCATTAATTAGGATACTCTCGCGTTAAGCACAGCTGAATGCTACCAGGAGCGCCCCAGGGATGTTGGTAGGGGAATATATTCACCGAAGAAGGTTAGTTGTGAATATGTTGT
>UZAN01040017.1:10661-22676 GCA_900618425.1 Echinostoma caproni | reverse complement strand
TCAGTATACTGGTCTCATTTCAGACACCCAACATCCTTCGTTCACTCTTGATGCGACCTGAGGATAGACGACCAAAAGCTAATCAATCGAATCTTATTTACAAGGTAAGATAACAGTAAGGTAAGGTAACAGTATACAGCCACGTACGTTGGCAAAAAAGGCCGACAACTAAAGGCGCCTATAGCCGAACGTGACAGGAAATTCAAACACCCTCCAAGAAATGCATCGCAGCTTAGAATTCTTGCGTGGGATTCAATTATCGCTCTATATTTCATTTCTGAGGGACACTCTATAGACTTTAAAAAACCGATTATTCTGAAACAAGATTTCATGTCATATGGAGAGCGATTCAATACTGAGGCATTGTTCGTCAACATGGATCCACTTTGCGTCAGTCGATCAAACAGGACCCAAATATCAGTTCACCGGCTTGATGCGAGCTGCACAACCAACCGCTCACACACACACACCCCTGCCTACTAACACAATATTTAATCTCACCACACCAAAAAACTGCTCACAGACTAATCTCCCATCTTCTATGACGTCATCCTTAGCTCCTTGACAAGAGATCATCCACAACTTCCATGCTCCCCTTTATTAACACACGCACACACAATAACAACTCAATTTTTCCTCCCTCTAGACCAATCAAAAGTACCTGATGCGGTTTCTCTCAGTTTCTGTTTCATGTTCACTTGTTAATTGACTTGAAAAGGGTCTTCCAACAGAGTAGAAACGTCGTCAACCGAAAAAGCGTTGTTTTTGGTTTTCTGTACTTGTGGTTAATCCAAAAATTAATCTTATATTCGTCTGAATTAACGATAGGTTTTATTTTCCCTGATGTATGTCCCGCTCATATTCTGCATTTCAGATTTATTGTATGAATACGGTATACCTTGTATTGCGACCCCACATATTGCAAACAGTTATTTCTCGCCCTTAACATTGTGTTGCTGAAAGCCAATCTATTGAGATGCATAATGAGGTACTGAATGCACTTGACTAGAAAAACATCTCACTCCAAAATCGATTCATTTAACCATGCAGACATTGTGGGCGGGTGGGGACAACAGTCGAATGAAAACTGAGATCCATCAGATGTGACAACATGAGTCGTTGACGTGATGAAACAAAAAACGAAACAGAATATGATTCACATGATTTGCTGAACTATAGATAGTACGTTCGGTAACAGACACATTGAACTTTGAACTGTGCATCTACATTCACCCACTAGTCAGAAACTGGCTGAACAAATATATTCACTGTGCTACTCAAATCGATTGCATAGTGCACCAACGACGGTAGAGCTGTGTTCACTGACTTATCGGAGAAAAACCCGCACCTACTTGGAAACAAGGTCACAGTAAAAAAATGTGTAACTCCGCTCCCCCATGTGGACACGAATAGCTAACGGGATAGTTGTGGATCGAGACTTGTAGTCGGAAGCCACACAGTAAGATCAGTACACCTATCCTGACATGAGTGCTGTAACAGGTTTCACAACCCAAACGCGTTGCCCGTTGTCATTCACGGTGGCGGCTCAACCATACCGTGTGAGATTGTACATTTTTGAATGATCAAATACATACATACAACAACACAAGGAATTACTATCGTTTGTGGCTAAATTATTCGATTGCAATAATTATCCTGTGCGTACGTACTACACTATATTCGATTAAATATCGAAACGTTTGCCTTTGGTTGATCTCAAAGCGTTTAGAATAAATGGAAGGTTTTACGACTCACCATGCAATAGTCACAGTCGCCCTTCACAGTTGCACTCGATGCGGAAAATGGTATAGGGCAATTGAAACATTCATAACATTGCAACAATTCGCCTTCAATGTACAAAGATTAATTAACGACTGAATTCAGTGGGCAAGAGACGTACGAAAAATGCTCAAAAATCGTGATGACTGATTGTAATTGGAACACAAGTTATGAATTGTAAATATATAGTTGTGATCATCTCATTTGTAAGATGCGTGGCAAATGTTTTTAATTATTGTTGCCAGAATCAGGAAAGCGGTTGAATAGAAACAATTAAAATCAATCACCAACTAGGTTCAATTCGATCAGAGTGTACGGTTGACACATTTAACCAACTGCTAGCTGTCTCTTTGTAGATACTACATAATTTGATGAAAATGAATGCACCAATTCGTCACTTCTGGCCCATTGAATTTTGAGAAAACCGAGAAGTATGAAATATATATTCTTAATGTCTTTTTACTTCCTTTTTCTATTTATTGAATATACAAATGTACAGTTAACTTTCAGGAAGGGGGCTGCGGCCATACAATGGCTGCTTGGGGAAAATATAGATATAGGGCACACAGGCGGCGGTTGAGTGACTTCAACCAAGGACACCCAGGTCACTAGTTGGTGACCTAACCACTTGGCCACCACCGCCCACCATCTCTAAAAGGACTAATTGAACATATTGCCTTACGTTTCAAGCGGAGGATTGAGTGAGTGATGAAACAACAACTGTCTCCTATTGAACATCTAACAAACAAAAACAAACTGGTTCCCTCAGTGTTCTGACGGATAATAACCCACTCGCAACCTATCTAATTAAACTACGGAATATTTTTTCACCGATCTCAATTTGCTACTGCTTCCGACCTCTGATCTTAAGAGGTTTTGTTAGAGGCTTCTTCGTTCATCATTTTCATTGATTATTTAGTCTTGAAATGTGTATATGACGAGCTTAGCAAACCTGGGAACCACCGGACTGCTGTTTCAGACTGACTGGGTCTCATCACCAGTGTTAACCCATCGATCCAACTGAGGGCCGAAACCGGGTGCTCACAGGTAGAGCGTATTCATTTAACCCGCATGACCGCCGGGTAGAGGTTCATACCGTTTTCTGATCTTAACTGTAGATGATATGGCTCCGCCAACCTTTGAAAGCTATTCGCGAGCATCGCACATCGCTATCGCAGTACTTGCGACTGGATTGGGAACATTCAGAGGCTGACTACTGATTACTTGAGAGGATAATCTAAGGGGATCAGGTAAGATAAGATGTACCTGCATATATATTGTACGGTTGGTTTAGGCAAATGCAACACACCCCATTACAGTTTGCCGTATCAATAGTCCGTTGAATAGGAAGACGTTTTGTTAGTATATATATATATATGTGTGTGTTTATGTATATATATATATAATAAGTAGTATATGAATGCCCCAGCAACATTTTTCTGTAAGCACACGACCGATTTCGGTGTTCTTGCGGCTCGTCAGGCACAGATATTTGGTAATATTTTGTTTCTTAATTCATATACTTGCACCAAGGAAGTTTATTTCATCTCATTTAATGCACCGGGTAAATAAATGAAGTGACAAACGAATACCGGATACGCATGTCTGACGAGTGGCAAGAACAGCGAATCCGGTTGTTTGCTTTCAGGAAATTTTTGTCAGGTCATTCATGCCCTACGTATTGCAAAATATGCCATAAAGACGCCTAAGTCGCGTTTGTTGCGTCTTTTAGCATATAACCAATCGACAGTACTGATTCATCAATGGATTGATTCTGAAAAAGCTGTCCAGATTTATTCGGTGTTCCAAATGAGTTTACCGCGCAAAAAATACATGTTTATCTTTATGTGTGGCTATGAGACAACAGAAAACGTGTATGCCGTCAACGATATCATATTCATTTTTGAATGGTGGACCAAATAGCTACATTTTTCTTTTAAAAAGTCAGCGAGCTATTGTATTCAGCCAACTGATCTCTACGTTATAAACATACATGTGTGCATTTTTAACCGAAATGTAAGCGTATATGCTAACTCAGGTTATACAAATACGAATACCTTTGAAATTGGCCGTGTCATTTTTTGTTATCCCTGGAGCTTTGGTTTTTTCATCATACACAGCCTCTGGATATACTTTTTTATCAATTACGGTGACCTCAATGATAATCTACAACGCGCTCAGTCTGATTTCCGTACGAATATCCGTGGAATATATCAGTGAACCGTCTTTGCGTGCTTTTTCTCATTTTGTGAGAAATAAGGTTAAAAGAATCATCAGAAATTCAAATGGTAAATGGAGAAATCATCGCGCTGGCTGCTAAGTTAAACTTGAGCACAAAAACCTGAACATCATTGGTTTTCTAATCATTCTGTCGTTGAATGTTTCTAAGCTATCGGACATCGGTCTGCTGAATCACCATGGTGAGTACTCCAAAAGTTATGTGCTACTTTTCCAAGAATCTTGGTTATAAGAATCCGTCGAGGACGAATTGGTTCAGATCGAAGGCTTCCAATTATTTCGAGCAGATAGACTTCCAGGAAGGAAAACTAAAGGTGGCGGCGTCGTCACATATGTGCGCCGATCTTGGTGTAACTCCACCAAATGCATATTTACTCACTGCACACGAAACATGTCATGTGTTTCTGTAGAATGTAAACCACGTTTTTTCCTGCGTCACTCTTCGATCATCTTTTCAAACCTATACGTCGGTCCTGACTGTACTCCCAGTGAGTTGTCTATCTTTCTGGATGTGTTCCATCCAATCATGATGGGGAAATCTGTCACATCTGTATACATCGTTACTGGCGATTTCAACAGATCTGATTTGAGTTTTTACACACTTCAGAACGCTGTTACTTTTTCCACTCGAAACGATACCTCTTTGGATCACTTTTTCGATAACAAACCATCTTTTTTCTGTGCGTTCAAACGTGCGTCCGATGATTGTTTGATTAAAGTTTCACCAACAATATATGGTAAATGCAAGCAACAAATCCTGATGTAGAACGATGCACATAAGATACGACAAGGTTTTCTCCCCAATTTGATGGAATTAAAATCCATGGTTGGTGGTACAGACTTGCAACAATTCTTCGACCCTGATATTTCAGTCTTCTTTGAGAACATTATCAATTACCTCAACTATTATTATGATGTGTGCTGCACTTAAAAAAGGTTTCACCTACGGGTCAACTGCTTCATCTCCGATAGACTGAAATGGTTATGAAGGCTGAAAGAAATGGCGTATCGCTCAAGAGATAAACTGACGGTCAATTCTGTCAACTTTCACATCAGAAGCGAGATAGCCCGTCTCAATCAATCGTATGCTGATACCGTGCTAGGAAACAAATCCTGCCGTCAGCTATGGAACGAACTGAAGCTACTCTGTGGTCGTTCAATTTTAGCTACTACAGTCTCATGTGATTTCCATGAGCTTAACAAATCTTTTGCTTCAGGGAAAAACGTTGTGCAACCTTTACTGAGTCCAAACACAACGTCACTTGATTTCCACCTTCCTGAGTCTTTCACAACAGAGTTTTAAAAGAGTTAAATGCTGTCAATGGAAATAAATCCGCTGGTCCTGGTGGGTTATTCCTAGTGGTCCTTAAAACATATGCAAACCACCTCGCACAAACCGTTTCATTTATCTCTAATACACGTCTGTCAGGAGGAAGACTAGTTTTATCACATGGCGTGATGTTCGCATCACAGCGGTACCTAAAAAGTAAAAGGGTAAGTTCCAGCCTATTGCTTCATCTTCATTATTACTTGACTTTTGAGTGTATAACTATCAGGGACATATCTTCTAATCTTAATTTTCGTGATCCCAATCAGTTTTCTTATTGTAAGCGTCGCTCTATTTTAGATGCGATTGCTTGTATAATAGATTCTGTTTTATCCACTATAAACCAAAAGCACAAAATTGTCCAAATTTGTTTCTCGGACTACACAAACGCGTTCAACTCTGTTGACAGAAACATCCTATTGACACCGTTACGGTGATATAATCTCCCGCCACATCTTTTGAATTGAAATTTAAACCTTTATATACTGGTACCGCTGCTTTTCACAACTCCATTGTACCTTACCTTTCACATTTGTTGGTTTCTAGGGAGCGAATATCAGACGAACTTATACACAGTCTGATGTAATTTTTCACATTGAAATTTTCTTTATTTTTTTAAGCGTTCTCAGTAACTACTTTGACCTCATTTTTAATAGTGCGCATGCCAAAGCAAAAGCGATAACATTCTTCTCACTGAAAATTCTTTTCACACTGGATGAATAAAGTGCACTCTTGACTTTACTTAACAATCCTAATGTTACAGTTACCACAAATATATGTATAAAAATACAATTTATCTCAACGGAAATGCTTACCTTCAAATGCACAAAGCAGAAACAATAGACAAACACTGAGCACGCGCAGCATAATTCACTAATTTACGAAAAGGCAATTTCGAGGTAAAAATAAGCGGTTAAATGAAACTTTCTGTTTGGTCAAATCATCGCATAACCCAGTTCATATATATGCAGCTCCGCAAAAATGGTGACTGATATAAAACATCCCTTAGGCTACTTATCACAAAGCTAACGTGCGAGGAGGTGGGGACGGAAAAACATTTTCACATCCACTGTTCGTCACTGATAGCATTTTTCAAATCAAGGTTTACGTATTTTAACACGCCCACGACTGTTAACCTGCCTCCCCAAAAGATCCAAGTTCACAAATAACTACCATTTTATTAGTTTTGCTAATTTCTATGTTATTTGCATGTAAAGGTTTAACAAAGTTTCCGGAAAACTTTATAATCCATCTGTGATGCGACTTTTATCCAAGAAAAATGAATTTTCGAAATTTGCTGGGTTCGGTAAGCATGGTAAATTTCTTTCACAGTTTTCACCTTTGTTGGTAAGCAATCGCAACAGTCGCGTGCGTGTGATCTTTCGATCATGTTTTCCTTGCGTTTCGTTCAATTTGGCCTACTAAGTACAACCTCAAGACGTCTATCCGGAATCGCGACCGTAGGGCCCATCACACACAGAGCGCACCATCACACTTGAAGATACAAGAAAGCAAAACAAAATGTAATCTGATTAACAACGCCTCACTTATTGCCAACGGTTTTGAATTGTAGTTACGTTGCAATGGTTTGAAAGAGATTGTCATGAGGTACTTTGCAATTGATGTGACCGCCTGATTACTGGGCGTGGGTTGCGTCATCGACTTCACCAACCACACTGGAATGTGTTCGGCCATCCGCTGTGATAATTGACGGTTTTGTTTTGCCTATGTATGCGACACCGCAACTGCAGGTGAACTGGTATACAGTGTGTGAGACAGAACTACATGGTTATATATCCGAAACACAGTATAGACAACTGAAGCTAATGGGGACAGAAACACCACATATGAGAGGCTCACCTAAAGTTCACAAACCTGGACTCCTCTCAAACCAATTTTGTGTATACAGAAATCACCATATCACAACTCGCTTGATGGTTGGTGGAAATTCTAAATCCCGTTCCTAAGTCTTTATCACCTCATTAGCTAAAAGATTCTTTTGAAATTTCCAAATGCTTAGAAAATTTGACAATATCTTTACAGTATATGTATTCGATAGATGTGCATTCCCTTTTCACCAATGTTCCGCTCCATGAAACAGCTGATTTTTTATGTGATTATATTTCTTCAGGTAATTTTTCTGTTGCTATTCCTCTTGAATACTTAAGAGAACTAATATTTTCATGTTCCGAAAACATTTGTTTTGAATTCGAAGCAACCACATACAAACAGATTGATGGCGTGGCCATGGGCAGTTCATTAGGCCCAATTCTAGCCGATGTATTTTGAGGGATGATTGAACAAAATCTTGCCAATAATATCCCCCAGTCCACCTTGTACAGACGTTATGTGGACGATATTTTTATTCTTACGGAGAGTAAACATTTTGAATCCCTTCTGAGACAATTTAACTCTGTTTATCCAAATTTTTCGATATCCCATGAAGAAGAAAGCTACGATTATTTACCATTTTGGGATATTAAAATTATGAGGCGCTTAGATGGTACATTACAGGGCTCCATCCATAGAAAAGCAACATGGAGTGGCTAATGTTTACAGTTCTCTAGCTTCTCACCCATGGATTAAAAACGTGGACCCGTAAAACCTCTGTTCTGCTGAGCGAAAAGCATTGGTTCCCCAGACATCCAACGACAAGAGGAAGAATTCCTGAAGAAAACGTTGCTACGAAACGGTTACCCCGAAAGATTCATTGATATTCATAGTAAACAATCTCAAAAAGGTAACCCATCGCCAAATTTTCCCCAGAAAGCCGTTTACATCAAACTATCTTTTAAGGGCGATCACCTTCTGAACGATGTGCGCCAAACGTAAAAGTCAGCTCTCAACCGCACATTCCCAGCTGCTCAACCCCGACTTATTGCCCCTACTCGTGGAATCGATTTGAACAAATGTGTACATGGTTGCAATCCAGTTCTGTCTCACACACTGTATACCAGTTCACCTGCAGTTACAGNATCGCCAAATTTTCCCCAGAAAGCCGTTCTACTACAGTTCTACTATACGATGCAGAAACGTGGTAATTAAGAAACCAGGATAAAGGTATACCGTCGGTGTTTGAACATCGCTGTCTACGCAACATTGCACGAATCTGGTGGGGTAGCTGGGTGAGCAATGCTGAGTTTAAGCGCAGAGATCTAGGCAACCGCGGTCACTCACTGGAGAAAGCGGTCGACCTGCATAGATTACGTTGGTTGGGGCATGTGTTACTCATGTCACCAAATAGGCTGAGAAGGCGAGCGNAAGGGTTGTCAAGATAAGACCTGGCATGAAGGTATAAAGCCCTAACCAGGACACTCGGTCATATAGGTCCCGTTAGGGTCCCTGGTTGGGGACCTCGGGATGATCGTAACCGATGGTTAGAGACAGTGAGTGATGTGGCTGAGTGCCTTAAATAATTTTGTTCGTGCATCTTCGCAATATTAGTCCACTGAAATTCTCCATTCTCCATTCGATTCAAATAACTTGTTTTTCTCCTTATGTTCCTCCAAATGGGTAGCTGAAAGCCAACAACCAAAACAGGCGCAAGAAAATGCATGATTAATGTTTGTTGAAGCTGAACTGATCTGAACTGAAATCCGCAACTTTTCCTGTGGCTAAAAACCAAAAAGGGTTAAAAGTGGCAACCTCGATAGGTGCACATAAAGAGAGATGAGTTGTGAGACAGACAAATTCGCAACTCTCAGAACCCCAGGTTTACATAGTGCGATAGGTGAAACCCGCCATATACGCCGATGACTTCTCATGCCTCCACTAACATTTTTGGATTGGGTTCGCCAGTCTTTGATCTGTTCGTGAATTGGACGAATAAGTGGGAAATCGGATAGTGAATAATGATAGTACACTCATTGCCAATTTAAGCAAACAAACGCAGCCTCCAGGGTGTCGAACAGAGAAGACACAGTAGGCGATTGATCAAGTTTATATGACTAATTCACTGTTTAAAACAACAAATATATATATATATATCGAGATATAGGTATGATACAGAAAGACAAGTGCGGTTGCATAAATGCCACAGAACTCCTTCACCCCTAGGGTGTCTGACACAAAAACCGACATAATATAAGTTTGATTAAACTGAATGACCAACAAACATTCGTACAATCGTAGGAGAATTGATGCAAATTTTACTAAAAGGAGCCTTGTGTTTTGGTTTATTTGATCTTGATGAAGCTGCAGGGGGTGGAGAAGGTGATGTTTGTCGCTGCTTTCGGTAGATTAGATAGCAGTTGGCCGGTTGAAGAGGTATCTGGAAGTGAGCAACTCTAATCGATCAACACCAACCAATTCGTGGTCTCCATTGCGACCGATGACAAATAATTATCGCAACCTTTCAGGACGTTTTGAGAACAGAGCCCACGTGAGCGTAGACTGAGGGAAAAATCGATAGTTCACGGTGAGGTTTTCTTGGTCGGGAATAACACCGTGAGCCCTTAGAAAGGATGCGGCTTATATCATTTTTCAGACTTGTGAAAACAATGCTAGGCCTGAGTTGTCTCCAAAAAGAAGTCGGGTCCTGCCAAACGTTGCGTTTGCTGATTAAAATGAGTAGGCCTATGATTGCACCACTCAGCCTTTGCTGAAAACATTTGATCCATGCATTCGATGAAAGATTAGATGTGTTCTTAACTGCTGACATGAGTTACATGGTGAAACATTTTTTTGGTCACCACGGTCAGTCGCGACAGTATCCGGTAGTCCAAAAGAAGCAGCCAAAGATTCCAAAAAGGTGTGACCTTTCAGATGAAAGGTCCTTAACCGAGTTCGAGTGGGGTTAGCGCGTTCATCGATCAACAAAGGTGAAAATAGAGGAGGGAACCAAATCAACATGAACATGTTTTAAAATGCAAATCAGGTCACCAGAAGGTACTGATAGGGTAAACAGCATAAAGGTGAATTTCGGTACGTCAGCAACATGAGTAATGTTTTTCCCAATGGCGTTGGTTAGGCGTGAAGTGCGTCGACTACGGTAACAAGCTTCAAACCGGATTCCATGACTCGCAAACAACCAAGCTTTTACTGGTGAAGCAGGAATATATGCAGTTGTGACAGACTTGTTTTGGAGTACCTTGGCACAGGAATTATACCGTTACGTGCAAACGAAAGCATGAAGTTAACGAGCGCCAGTGAGCGCGATAACGTGCAAACCGATCGAAAGTGAAAGAAAAGTGAATATCCTCGAGCGGAAGGATGCAATATTCAGCAATCGTGTACAATAATGAGATGAGATGGGAAATTTGAACATAAAACCAGATTAAAGATTAAAAAAGATGGCGAGGAAATGTATGATATTGTCTGGATTTCAGCGTCTAATCGATCACACTAAAGGCAAATCGAAACTCTCCGCAATAATGTTGGTAGACGAATAAATACCAGAGGGTGGGATATGGAATACACTTGATCAACCATGGGTGGTAGAATCTCGAGGGGAATAGAAGATTTTGGTTTACTGGTGGAAACATTCCCGAAAATTTTCTTGTTATTATTATGGAAACTCAGCAAACTTAAGAACGAAGTTTCTGGAATTTCACAGCAGCTGATTAAATACCTGAGATGACTAATATGTAGGATGTGATAGATGGCAAACGATGAATGCCTATATGATACAGTGCGACCGTTTTCCGAACATGGTGCTGACGTGTTTTTCTGTTTGTTTCAAGATTTTTTAACCGTTTGGGAGGACGAAATTGTAATATGTATCGTGCCTTGCCGAACTCAATTTGTGAAACGGAATTCAAACCCTCGAGTTGCCTGCATGTGGGGCTTCAGAAGGTCACTGAAATAAAGTTTCCACCTGTTCCTGTTGTACTAAGAGTGGATGCTGCTAAACGTTTGCAGCCATTTCACTTTGTAACCAGATGGTCATATTTGTAAACCTCTGATCCTCAAAGAACGCAAGTCGCTGGACTATAGAACCGACTGACTACCGAAATGCTTATGGATCAATGAACAACTGGGCCGGCTAGTGCTTGCGTAATCGATGGCATGGTCCGTCAGTCAAGTGAGTTCCAATCAGGGTGAGCTGCAGCCTGATGTGTATTTTCACTACATCTCTTCAGTTTTAATTGATAAGGTAGAATGCAATACTGAAGACTCAATTTCGTGTGTACTATCACCGATCAAGTTGACCGGGTGCCTCAATATGGATGTTGGGATATGCCGGCATTGCATTGACAGTCCTACTCGCTTTTCATGTAACTGATCAACAATAGCATCATAGCATCGATGGCCAAGCTCATTCGATGACCTAGAAATAATTCAACGGGGGGACATCTGGGGCGACCGGGGTGAGAGCCGAAGAAGAAATGCATGAATTGACCTTTGTGGTTTACCCTTTCCCGGTGACTTAGTCAGTGAACGTTCGAATGTGCCGACAAATCGTTTTACTTGATTTTTCTATTGCGGCTGATGCGCTGAAGGTCGAACGTGTAAATGCTACTTCACGCACATACTCGAGTAAACTATGAAGAAGTGACTGCCTCGTTAGGCGTGCTGCTGAAGTGACGGTAATTTACCAATTTGAACAGGGCTGAGTGTAATCTGCGTCGTCCCAACGTGAACTTTTCTAGATTCATTCATTACAGCACAGCGTGTTTTGATTTGCGAAATAATTAGCTGTCTTGAAAGTGTAATGTGCAGCTACTTGGCTG
>UZAN01040016.1:80200-96882 GCA_900618425.1 Echinostoma caproni | reverse complement strand
ATATATATATATATATATATATATATATATATATATATATATATAGTTGTAATACCTGTTCCATTTTTAAAAAATACATTTTCCCTTGTTTTCCCGCAGAAGAGACAGTGAATAGCCGTAGTGTTTTTCGCAACCTCGTGAACGCACACACCTGTGTGTGGGCACATGAGCGTATTTTTGTTTATCAATTTGGCTTTGGGGTGGTGAAAAGTGAGATGTCCCATTTTCTGACAAATTGAATTATCCATCCATTTGTCTGCTCCGGCCGTTCGTCCTAGGTCTCTCCTGTTCGACGTTCTTCTTACCGTCCTTATTTTGGCTGCTTACAGAATAGACAAATCCACTGTCTACTTACCCTTACCAGTCATCACAAAGAATTTTATCGCATAGAAAGTCTTCTTAGATATGAAAAAATTGGAAATCTTCATGGCAGCGGGGGTGAAGTGAAATCAATATATGAGATAATTGATTTTGTAGGAATGAACTAACTAAAAAAAAATAAAGATGGGTTTTGTGCATATTCAAAGTCGCAAATTGTTTGAATAATCTATTCGGTTGTTCACAGGCATAAGATGCTGTTGCTAATCTCTAGTGTGGATTTCACTCTTTGGAAAATCGTAGATTTCCCATCAGTTGAATTAACTCTGAAGCGATAGAAAGTACTTTGGAGACCGACGCAGAGCAGCTTCATTCTGTCAGGTACCCTCAGTAGCGCTTAATTAAAACACTCGAACAAGGAGTTGCGCGGTTCAAGCCTCGAGAAAGACAGAAAAAGTGCGCAGTGCTAACGAGTTCGGAAAAGGACGAAACAACTGCGTTTTGTTATCTTTCTTATTTTAGCTGTTCTCGATAAACTATCAATAAAGTCCACGAAACCTAATATCCTGGGATTAAACAACGACTGTAAAGTCCACCATTGCAGAGATATATACTGGAGGTGCATGCCAGAGTTCATCGTATTTTTCACTGCCTTGTTTTCAAACTCGTAGCGGTTAAGCCACGTTGCACAATAACCTTAGACTACAGTTAGAATCGGGACAAATCGTGGTTCAGTAGATGAACTTGGGAAAACACACAGTAGGGAAGAAATGTGCAAACTGTAAAAGGCATTGGATCGAAAAAGAAACTAGTACAAGGTCAGGGTCATGACGATGCCATAGCATGATCGTTTATTCATCCATTGAAGAAGAATTGACTGACTTAGTTGACCAAGGCAATCATAAAACCAAAATGAACTTAGCAAAAATTGATAGAGCACAGTTGTACTGGATGAACCAACTCGGTCCGAGATTTTTGTAAGTCAGGTTGTCCCAATATCATATCAAGATATCCTCTGATTATTTCAAGATGTCCGGGAATCATTTCAAGTTGGCTGACCATTGTTCCAACATTTCCTCGGATTATTTCAAGCTGTCGCATTGATCTCATCGGTGCTAACAAGCCTCCCAGTGATATCTGGATGACTACCAATCAACATCGACTTCTCTACCTCCGTAGAGGTTTGTTCGACACTTTTAGGTCATAATCCACCTCTGTTAAACCATCACAGGAGCACCTTCTAGCACTGGACAATTAAAATGACCATTTTGGCCATATTTTCGGAACGCAATGAGATATCTCTATCAAATTAACTGCAATAGAAATAACGTAATGAGGGCTATCGAAAGATGCCATAATTTTTCATAAGGGTTACGGGATTTTATAAGAGAATGCTAGTCCAAAAATTGGAATGTTTCCAAAATGCGTTTTTCTGAGTATGGGCTCTGAATCCGATAAACTGTATCGCTGAAATCATATAGTATTACTTAAACACCTCCACCACACAAAGTAAACCGGGTGAATTTATGTTAACGTATGACATTCACAAGTAGTAAATGCAAACTGTCCTCGAACAATCTTATTGCCATTGCCACATTTCTCGATTCATGTTCACAATGGGAACACCATCGTGGTCGTTCTTAGAATAGTGATTACCGAAGCCACCACCAATCAGAAATTGTGAAAAGGTTCGATAAGTTAGTAAGTATTAGGAGATCAGAACACCTTTCGGTTAACATAGCTGAACCACAACGCAGTATTTTAGGGTTCTTGCAGTCAACACAGGGAATACGATGGAGGTACAGTATCACTTGATGAATATCACACATTGGTAAACAAAGGATGAAACAACCCATGCACCTGACGTAATAATAATTAGACTCACGGATCTGAGAGGAAGGACGAGATTTTCCGGTGCAACGTTTTATGAGGCAGGTTCAAAGGAGAGAAGATTTTTGGACCCACGTCGATGTGTTGGATAAGCATGCAGCCCACAGGAGAAAAGATTAAATAAGCCCTAATTTATGGCTACCGTCCGTAAATAGCTAGAGGTGCTCGGTAATGATGAATGGTTCACAGAATCCAGCTACCAAATATTACTTCATCACAGTGAGAACCCTCACTCCTCATTTACTGTCTCATTTACTGTTTTGTATTATAGATGACTTGTGCAGGCGACTGTGCCCACACTCCAGTAAAAAACGTGTTGGCCGTTATAGTGAGCTAAAAATGAAATGAAAATAATATACATCAATGATAAAACTTAAATAGGTGTTTATCTTTGTAAGGTTAAAATTAATTTGTTACGGATCTTCACCGTGTCAGTGTGAATACGAACCAAATAGGGAACCGTTGAGTTACGGTAAATGTTTATGCGGGAGGGTAAGCAGCGAAAATTGGATCGGGTTGAAGCGTGGGAACTGCAAGCAGATAAATCGGGATTGAGTGGGTGACTGGGGCCATTGAGTATCTTTTGAGTGAATTTCTCACATGAAGTGATATGCAAATTACACGATTTTGTGATCACTGTTGAAAGGAATAAGAGAAACACGGCTGATAATCACCAAACCGCGACGTAAAGTAATGAAGTCCTTCCTAAGTAGACCAGGGAAAATAACGGGTGAACAATAAAGTATGACAGGAAAAATGCATTGATAAACAAAGGAACATAGTTTCATGCCAGACAAAAAATTGTCGTAGCTTTCGTATTTGAAAAGATAAGCGACGTAGTCTACCAACACAAGCAAGCATATGAGAAGACCACCGTAAATTGCTATCTATGGTAACTTCTAGGTATTTCGTGGTATGTGTTCTGGTGATGGGTAAGGAATTGATGACTGAGAGATCCAGCGGGTATTCGGAGAGGGAAAGACTAGAAATTCATTTAAAGCATTTAGAAGTATTCAGTCTGATCGCTTGCCATAGCCGTCTTCCATCTCCAGCTCCCAGAACTTGTTTTGCGAATGATGCATTCAGTCTTTTGATCACTGACCTGATTTCCAGTTTAAGTTGTTTGACAGTGGCTGTTTGATGTATCTTGAACGCTAATTATTTTTGTCTTCTAAGAGCTTTTGGCCGCGGAGAGCATATTCTGCCAGTGTGAACAAGAGCTGTCTCCGTAGGACAGCATAGATTGAAAATTACTTCAGCCATGGCCTTGTATTATTTTATTGACGAATCGAACGTAAATGCCTGAAGCGGCTCATCGACAAGAAATGTCTTCGCATTTTGACTTTGTTCTTATGCATCGCTGGGATTATTTTACGATAAGGATCGAGTCAAACAGTACAAACGATCAGAGGCAATCTACGCGTGCTTGGGGCAGGCAAACAGCTACACCGTCACATACATGAACATCAGCCTGCCATCGGACGTGATGACCCGAGGTACAATTCTGGAACAGCTGCACACGGACAGGTCACGAGATTGCGATCGATAATTAAAAGGTGGTGTTACGAGCTAAGAAAAAGGGGAAACGATTAACCTTCGAAGCTCTACTCTCGGTCAATTGATTAAATCTACTCGTCGAGACAGACAAACATAAGTCTCATTTTCAAACCTGTGAAGATTAGTGGACGTATAGACGCGTAAACATCACACATGCACTCGGAAAGATGTTAATCCCAATATCTCATTGATTTCATTTACCTTTGAAATTGAGTCCCAGTTTGGATTTTAACGTTAAAATAATCATTTTATAACTCTGTACGCCTAAATTCTCTGCCGATATAAATACACTGAAAGTAATTCACTACTTTCTGTTCAGACTTTTGAAAACTGACCGTCATTAGGTGACGCATAACATGCACTCACCGTACCTCCGCTTTCCACACAGTTGACCCAAATTATCGTGGCGAAAAAGGAAAATTTCTCAATGAAAAATGATCATGTCTTATTTAAATGTGCTCACAATTGAGCACTTTCAAGTAAATTATAGATACATGTTGAGTCATATTTGCACACTTATCTGGGTTTACTGATATCTTGACAGTTCCAGCACTGCACTGCATCTCGCAGACAAAGAGCCAGATGGATACCTCGCAAGTACGACTCCGTATTTCTGACGCACGGTTTGCTTCACACAATGCTTGATCACACTCCAGACACCTTCAGTTGGGTTTAGTGCTGGAGAATAAGGCGCAGCAATATGGCACCGGAATATACAGACTCATCAAGTACAGCCTACAAACCGAAATGACAAGGTGCGCTGTCTCATACAACCACCGTATTACTGCGGACAAACTCAGATAAATCATTGAGGACTGAACGCACAAGGTGGGAGTGGTTCAACGGTACCGCGATCGCCTCGGCTGTTGACAGTAAGTGCTTGACCTGCTTGGAACTAACCCTGGTGATCGTGTAGATGGGCCTGATCGTTTTACTCATTCTGACACAATGTTCCGACCAAATGAGCCATGATTGCCACATCCCCGGTCTTCGTCAATCCGCGACTAAGCCAACTAGGGTGGTGGTCTCGGATGCCTTCTCTTGCGATTCTCTATCAACATTTAGGCAGCATCGGATTCGCAACCTATCCTCCTCCTCTGCTGACCCGAAAATCACACGACCGACAGGGTTCCTTTATCGTGCGGTCGGATGGTTCAGCCACAACAAGGGACAAGGTTTTGACTCAACTAAACCGAGCGAGAAACCACGCCTTGTCTACGGCCGTGAGTTTTAGCTAGGTGAACTTCGACTTTGCAGCAGTAGTGCCATCAGCACACGGATGGACTGGACGTGACAACAGAAGCATTACGAAGCGTACAAGCTGGTAATCAGACAGTTTGGTGTTGTGGTGAGACATTTCAAGTGCCACAGATCGTGGAATATGATCAGATCACAGAAAGAGTGAGAAAGAATGTACTTGTTGAAGGTCACGGATGAGAGGGACGAGACAATGGAGCAATCGTACTGTATTGCAACATCGTGAGATGGAGGTAAGCAATGACTTAGGCGTTGATCGCGCATGATTCATTGCTATCAGTGGAGGGGGATACACACAGAGGCATACGCATAATAGCAAGATAAACAACCGATATATATTTCATGAGAATTGAGGTGTGTGTAACCGAAGCCAGTCCAACGGAGGTAGAGACATCGCTGGGTGGCTTGTTAGAACCGGTGAGATCAATGCGACAGCTTGACATAATCCGAAGAAATCTTGGAACAATGGTCAGCCAACTTGAAATGAATCCCGGACATCTTGAAATAATCAGAGGATATCTTGATATGATATTGGGACAACTTTACTTGCAAAAGGTATAGAATCATGCCAACCACGTGCCTCCAGAAGTCCAAAGCCATCTAGCGTCACCCGTGGAAAAAGTTGAGATTCGGCCAAAAATCAATTGCTGATGCATCACTAATAGACGTGGATAAGTACGGAGGTATTGTGCGTGCAATAATGTGAATTACCTATTAAGTATGATGAAAAGTCCACAGTGAAGCCTTTCACCATCGGTCAGTGTTCAGTCAAGGAAGGGAATTACTGATATTCCGTTGGCAAGTAAGTGAGATGGAAGCGGCTTTTCATTTGGAGTGGGTGAATGGACGGATGAGATTCATATGCAAACAGGTTTACATGTGAGGGTTGCATCATATGGATACATAATTCGTTTAGCAATGTAAAATGTGCCTTTGGTGATACAGGCATCAAAATAATATTTTATGAAAACATTCGTGATTAAATGCTTCTACCTGGACCATTCGGTTGATGAACTTGGTCAGAAGGGAACACTTTTCATTCGTGTCACAGTCGAGATGGTTGGTTTTTCTCTGATGGGATTTTCCACTTGAGTTATTCCCTAAACTGAACCCTAGTGCTTCCGGTCTGTGCAAATGGACCGTGTCACCGTTTGTTAAATTTATCTTGGCAAAAACGGAGACCTTTAAATTGATGAAAATAAATTTAACGTTTCTTTTCAGTAGGGGAGTAAATGATTCATTGGAGGGAGGCAGGTTTGTGAGTAGTGATCATGCGTTACCAAGTATTTCAGTTTGGTCCTACTTGAGGTGTAAAGGAATCGCAAATGAATTACTTACATTCCTCATTACGCTCCTCGACTGCCTATCCACTTGTTGTTGTTGTTGTTTGGATTTTAATGGATTTAGTAGTAGCCAAATTGCCTAACTAAGTGGTTGGTTTCCTGGCACTACACACTTGCGGCAACACGCAAGCACGGTTGCATGCGCATGCGCTAGGAATAATTGCATTGCATTTTCATGACAATCGCTCACTGTTTAATGCTGATCGATCCATATCGTTGGATCTGCCTGTAAATGCGTTCTTCTAATTTATTCAGACAAGACAAGTGCTTGTTGTGCCTAATCACAGTTCAGTGTTAACCGAAACCCAAGGTTTTGCGTTGAGTGAAACGTTCGACTATTGCAAACTATTTGGCACATGACGACTCCACGGGAATGTCTTTGTGCAGTCGTGCGCACGGAAATGATGTAGGACAGCGGAAGTATTTCTAGAATAGTTCTCAAAATTAGCAGCGAAGTCAGGGCTTAGCAACGTTACCATCCAGAACGAACAGTTCCCTCCAACGTTAACGCTGGACAGCTCTGTTCAGATTTACCTGATATGTACTGCGAATAATTCTTGCTATAACTTATTTCTCACCACTATGGACGTTTTACTAAATGTTTTGGTTAAATCTTGACAGGGTATTAATCCATCATTTTTGTCGAATGTATGTATTGTATGTATTTCGGTTGCCGACAAAATAGACCCGTAGATTAGTTCGCACCGGCTTAGTTCACTATAGTATCTGGCTGTGCATTACTATAAGACCCGGCAATTGCGATACAGAAGGGGAGAATCTAGTTTTTTACTGTCATTCGCAGAAGAAAATATTTACTGGCCGAAAACTAAATAAACACAAATATTAACAATCTGATATTGATCATCCCACTCGAGTGCGGAAATCCGGCTGTAAACGTACATTTTTATGCATTTCCGTCAAACAAAGTAAATATTTAGTCTAAATGAGTCTCTAACTCAGGTAGGAGGGTCCCTGAGTTGCATGACAACGTTTGTTAGGAACTGAGAAAACATTACCCAATCATTTGTTCATGTACTGCTTGTAAAACACTCAATTCGTCAAATAATTTTCAAATGTCACTGATGAATCAACAATTGCCACTGATATTCCTTTATTACATTTTCCCTATTACACAATTTTGATGTTTTATCACTCTATATTAAATATTTATTGATCTTCATATAAAATTGACCGGAAAAATATAAGTGGGCTGTTCTGATCCGTCTTGCGTACTATAACAATAAAATAAAACACCAAGTTTCTCACCTGGTATCGATTCCTTCCCCCCCTCACCCAGTCTATTCCATACAAATGCCTTCCACTGGTTTCATAACAACAATTTTCAGAAAAAACCTGTGAAGTGTTATTGCAGGATAGTTTTGAGGAAATACATTTTCGAAAACTATATGTAAATTACCTCAACAGCCAAATTTTTGATGCAAATTATCCGTTTGTCCTGTCTTAAGAAATCACGACTTTGGATTTGAAAAGTTGAAACAAATTGAATACGTTTAATTTGGACTTTTGAGGTGAAGTCACGTGGTGAGTTTATAAATGGCGGCAAGCAAAATGCAATGTCGTGAGTGTATTCAATAAGAAAGTTATCACCAAGAAAACAGACGTTAGTTACAGACGCAAAACAAAACACAAAAATGGACTGAGAATGGCAGTTTGAGCTTTTACTGAGTCAAAAACTGTGAGAATGCGGAAGTGTAGGACCAATGAGCTGCTTTACTTCGGCGAGCTCCTTGGAGACGGTAAGCCGTCTCCATGAATGTCTCTTATCGTGGGAACTCACAACAGCAGGATCCCTGCAGATGTTGGTCTACTGGGTTTTTCACCAAAGAGAGAGAGAGTTGGTCTACGAGTCTGAAAAAGGGTTTATTTTGTCGTAGACGGATGCTTGGGTAAGAAGACAGTAATGTAATGAGAACCTAGTGATTTTCAGGCTTTTGAAGTCTCCCTCGTGTTGGAATTGAGATGCACACCACATGAAATTCTAAATCACCGGTAAATCTGCACACCGCTTTGGAAAAAGGGTTTTAACAACAACATGGTCCTTTGATTGATATCGAACATTCTATGCAAACACAAACGAATAATAATAACCTGATTTTGAATTATTCATACTTCTGCCCATCCCCAAGCATGTTCACTGGGGAATTTTCACGAACATTTTGAATAAAACCACGTGGCTTGACTGCACCCAATTTGTGAGTAGACAGTAATTCTTGTCTAAAACTCCGTCATCCGGGAATTTGTATCTGCCGGAGTGAAATGAACATGGTCTGGTTCAGTGGACGTAGAAAGAGAACTCAACGGTGTTCGAATCGAATGTTTACCAAAACGCATGGTAATTACCTCTTAGGTGACGTTATTCTGAATTTCACTGCATAATACGCATGATTGCAGAGGGGAATAAAGTGAATACTCGTCCACAAGGCCATATCATTTTCCAGTTTATATAAGACATGTACACGCTGAAAATAAGAAATGTAGTCTCAGGAAAAAACACGCTTGTGCTTAAATCTGTACTTCGAGAAACAGAACACAAATGTACGGTGTCAGTTCAGGAGGAATGGTTAACAAATTTCATCCCAGGTGACAGTATTTTTATAACTTCAATAATATCGAAACGGAACCTGGATGATTGAACTAGACGTGCTTGCGATGAATTTTAGTTAATCAATTTCAATTAATCTGCAGTTCAACTCCCTACTACAGTTGGCTTATCATGCCAGCCCGCAGACCTTTGCCTAGAGTGCATTTGTCACACCACCGAGGTTTTAAGGACAACTGTTAGCCCTTCGATTAGGTTGTGCTGATGATTCCCAATACACATCCGGTGTTCGATTACGAAGAGTATAAAAAAGGGACGTGCAGGGGAAAAATCTGAAGCTTGATCAGTTGCGTGACTCCACAGACGGATTAGCAATTTTAATAAACCGCTTTCCGAACTGAAAATGCTATTCGTCAACGGGTATTGTTTATTGCTTTTTGCTACGCAATCTTTGGACGTAACCAAAATGATTTCCAGAGGATTAAGATCGATGCATGATTGAAGAAAACACACAGAGGTCATCTGTGTATCAGGCGAGGAGATTAGAATTTGTTGAGTTGGTTCCGACTACATTACAATTACATTAAATTGTTGGTAAACACATTCAGTTCTATCTAGTTAAGGGGTTATGCAGAAACAAATGATAAAACGCTCATCGCTTGCATTGATTATTTTGCCAGCAATAAATCCGTGTTCATTCACGGATTCCGGTGAACATTGTATTTTTAACCCTGCAGATAAAAAGTAAACAAGTGGAGGATATCAGAGTAAATCTCCATGTGCCTCAATATTGATTTTCACACACACAAGCGGTTAACACACCATTTCTGCAGGCATGCAGGTATTGACCAAACTCGTGCAAGGTTCTGATTTTCATCACATTTGTTCCTCTCGACACATCGATTTTTCAGGCGCACTCATGGAACATATCTGAGATAATAATATCCACTTATATGTTTCCTTCAATTAACCACATGTCATTACAAGGTGTGGTTTCGCGATTTTGACGATGGTTGCTGGTGCATCAGTTGTCAAATAACATAGTCGCCGTAGAAAACGTAACTAGAATTTATTATCTAATATGACTGTTGGACTTCGTGCAGTTATTGTACTTTCATCTCGTCCATGTTCCATTGACCGCTCATCATTTTTGAGCACTGGAGGAAGTCGCTTTAGTATGGACTCCAATAAGTTGACTGCCAAACAGAATTTACCAGTTTCCTCTAACCACTGACGAACAATGTTGAGGCAGCTAACTTATCCTTCATTCTGATACGTGGAAAAGTTTTCGATTCAATTAAAATCCCAGCTACTGCACGGTAATTGAATGAATTTGACATTGAACTTGACCCTTCCAGAAAGTGCATAAATTGATCTATCATTTTCCGTACGAGAGCGTGAGGAACCAAGGGTTAATCAGCCCAATTATCCTCCAGCTTGGTTTTGAAGAACAATTCATCGTTGCAATTAAATATAATCATCATTTTGCTTTAGTATGACCGGTTTTCTCCCTCTCGCTTTACCTCTTGACGGAGAAATTTGGACTGATGTTTACATCAAAGCACTTCCACAAGGTACCAACTGAGTCATCGGATTTATGCGCCTCTCTCTGGGCTTCAATCATATGCCAAAACCATTCCAATCTTTCATCCGGTTTGGGTATGATTACACTACAAGACACTTCTTCAACGAGCCGCACACCTTTCGAAGATCCACTTGTACTTTTTTGGACTGTATTTTTAGTTCTTTCAGTATTGTGGATAATGCATGAGTAGTTCGTAGCCAAATACGTTTTCAATTTATTAAATATAGAATATTCTCAATAATTTGCTGATTTACTGTGCACTGAATGAAAAGAGCAAAGCAATTCGGAATACGTGTGCTCAAATTAATAAACACTCTCTTGAACAGGAACCATTTATTTAAAAATGAATCTGCATGCCGCTTCGCGTGAAATATTTTCGAACTCTCAGCCGCATTTTTCAAACTACTACAAATTTTATCGCAACAATCAAGGTCGCGCAAATTCAAATGGTGGTAGGAGAGAGCTAGAAACATAGGTGTGGGAGAAAAAATCAGGAAAAGATATACTTTACCAATAGCCATCAATATACAGGTGTGATATTCAACAATGAAATGTTTTTCCTAAATAACAGTGATTTCGCACTAGTTTGATCATCACTTGTTTGTGTATCATTCAATGAATNAATCAGACACATTTTAGTCTGCTGTCTTGGTTGCGTAAATATTAGTCACGGACAAACTCTTAGTATTTTTGATGCGATGTGTCTCATTCTCTTAAGCTGTTCTCCAATAAATTCTTATTTTTTACCCTTCCTCTATGATACCAGTACTTCGAATTTGTTCAACGTGCTGCTCTGTTGCATCACTGTGGCTCATAGCAAATGTGCTCCAGATGGCACAATTTAGTCCTCGAGTCTCACTGGCCCCATCGTGGTTTGGCCATTCTTTAAACGCTCAGAGATATCAGTTCGAAAAATTCCATCTCCATAATCACCGAGCTTGTCAGGTTGTGTGACACCATTAGTGATGGTGTTTCGTTGGCAGATGATGAAACGTTTGCCATCCAATTACTAAGCTCGGCAAACATGCGAAATGTAATTCAGTTCACCGGAGCTACGAGAAATGAATCACAATATTAGCCAACAGTTGGAAAAACGTCCTTCTGATCCCAGCCGATAACTGTTCTTAACCCAGGCTAAAGTTTAGAGTGAAAAATAATATATGATGACATTTTCCTACTTCCCGTCGGCGCCGACAGATTTTGGTGCATTTCCAGTTCTTGTCTAACAATGTTCTTCAAAATTGAATGAACAAATGAATTCAACTGTTTTGTCTTCTGAGTCCCCCACTTCCGACTTTCATAGAATCCCACATAGATATTGCGTCCAGTATGTGAGCGCTCCCACTAAATACATTTTCAGGACTAACTTGATCTTTTCAAGGCAGGATTGTGCTCAACCCCGTTTGTAACTGCTCCTGCTTACTTGCACTCTGTATCTTGTATGTTTGTCAACATATTTTTGGAAATTTGATTTACAATGTTACGTTTCGTTTCAGTACCCGTGACGCAAGTTTCTGACCGAGATGGCAGGAAACTGTACTTTACAATCTCTTTTATTTTCCATGGTGAACTTCTGCGATTGGTATAAAAAGTTTCGACCTCCGATCTCTTTATTTCTCTGCCAATATATCTATTGTATTGGTCATAATTTGGGCGAAGTTGAAGGACTGTCATGCCTTTGGCTAGGGTTAATCAATGCGCAGATCACGAAACAATGCGTTGTCCAACGGAAATGAAAATTGACGATGTGGTTCGGATAAAAAGCAGTTTACTGTTGAACATTTGGTGTCCGTTTAGAAATGTACATTGTTGTGGTAATAGGACTGAACTTGAACGACGCGAAACACGAATCGCATTGATGTTTTTTTCACGAGAACGGAAACTATTTCATCTCAATCTATAAGATGTTTCAATTGCGGTGCTCACATCTGTCGTTCCATCCGGAGAAAAATCACATATGGGAGATCGGACAATACGTAAATAAAAAATCAAACTGGAATGATGACAAAACGTTTGGAATCGCCATACTCAAAGTTATTGGGAATAGTAGTTGCTTCTTCAAGCAATGTCTGTGGAAGAATTTTCCAAAAGCGAAAGAAGCACATTTGAGTGTATGGATCACGAAAATCGAAAACTTACATAATTACCTACAAGGTTGATTGTGTCAATGTGTTACAAACTTAAGCTCCCTTTCAATTTTACCCAAACGAGCAGTAGCATCCGCATATGCACGAGGGGTTGATCCACAGTCGTGATAATCATCGTACTCGATGTAACGCTACGTGTGCAATCGATCAGAAAGCCTGCATGATCGATCCACTTTCATTTGATTCTGTCGCAAAACCAAAGTACACACCATCGTAACATCAGAAACACCGCAAATCATCAGATAACTTTGTTCTCTATGCTAATAATTACAACTGAGTTTGACTGAGACTGACCGGGACTTGAAATGTACACGACCAATATTATTCCTCGAATTCATGAAATTTCCGATGCAAATGCTCAGCATCAGTTTGATTACGGCCTAAATCCTTCTTCGTTCTTGCCCCGATCAATGCTCGGGTTCATATACAAATGTGCCATGCACATGGCCGTTCCGTTGGTCCGTCTCGTAGTCTAAAGAACCATAGGTTAGATAGTGATTACATTTGATCTCGACTGCAAACATAACAGTCGGGATTTTTTTATTTAACTGCAATAAAAGTGCACCTCATTCCCTATTACCATCTGAATATGGAAACAATGAGCGTTCTCGCTATTTCGGAAATCCTATTTTCCATGAGGCCTAGAAAAATAAGAATAAAAATGTTTGTCAAGTTCGCATGTGACTCTGTAAACAGAAATACCATGGATGCAATTGATTACAAAAAAGCACTGATTTACTGCATTTTCGGATATGGATTCATATGAAACAAAAATTGTTCCTCTTACTTGGTTTCTAGATTTGTTATTACCGTGTTAGTTGTTTCTTTTGCTTCGAACGAGGCCTCCAAATGATTATCTTTATTTTATTTTTTCCTCGTTTTCTGTCTTCTGAATGTGTTCCGTTTTCTGGTTAATATGGAGGAACAGTTTCTGACTAAATGTGATATTAACTTCTGCTCATAAAACTTTACATAACATTCACACCGATCAACATAGTTAAGAATTTTTAATTAAATAAGACAGGTCACATACTAGAACTAGTCTCAAGTTGATGCATCGGCAGGTGCCATGAGAAACAGGTATGCAGTGGTTGGTATCATCAATGCACAGAGAGGAGACATCCAACCGCACTAATGCCGGTATGCTCACCGTTTTGTGTTATTCCAAATCTTTGAGTTATTATGAAATATAATTTGCTATTTTCGTTTCTCTACCATTTGCAGTTTTTTCCCCTGGGGGAGAGAGGTTCTGATGAGCGCCAGACATAAAAGCCATGATGGAATACTGCTTCCAGACCCAAAGTTGCCCATAGCCGGGCTTCTTTGGCAAACATTATTTGTATTGTTTTTTGAATAACGAGTTAGGCAGAAGTACTCAATGTTATTCTCCACCAACGAACCAGCGTTTTTACTCAGATAGTGACACTTTCTTGAGTTTATACTCCACGGGTCATCGCCAATATACGATAAAACGTGGCACGCAAAAGCATACTTCCTAAACAACGCTATATCCTTAGGTGCTTATCAACTGTCACATCCATCAGAATAATAAAATGCACTGTGGCTAGCAACAAGAGCAATTTCTGCCAGAACTCTCACTTATCTCCGTCAATGATTCTCTCATCAGGTTCATTGTCGACCGATCCAGCAGCGCGTTGCTGTGCTCAAACTCCAGGCTTGTTTCCTTACTGCTCACATGAAAATGGACGTACACTATGCGATGGGCAAAGTTTTCGGTATAGGCTAATTAAATTAGTTTCCGGTCTACCAAAGGTATCACGCATTCTGACCTGCTTTGAATTGTTTTCTTTTCACGTGATTCATTCTGCCCTGGGGTTGAGTGCACGCCGGATTGGTGTCAGAAAGAGAACAAAACAAACCCGATGTGATGCTGTGATGCGTGTAAAGCTATCTAAAGGGTTAGTTTTCTTTATATACAAACTGCGGAGCGGGTCACGCAACCGGAATGCGATCACCGAGATTTACCGGTTTATATAGCAATTTCTGTTGCGTCTGGGATACGACTCTTTTGAAATCCGCTAAATGTTACTTTTATACCCTGTATGAGTTAAGTGGCACTGTTCCTAATTGATAAAAGTCAGTCAGATGAAAAATTAATTAACTGCGGGAAACGGCACTGGCCGCATTATGGACTCACCTTGTACAGAAAGTGTATGTAGAGGTGCGGTAATTTTGATCTAAAAAATGCTGATTATTCGTCGTGTATATAGCAAATGAAGCGTGAACTAAAAAGCTCGGAAGCACTGGACAGCTGTTTCGCCCTGGTTGGGTCTTATCAGCAGTACGAATCCATCGACCCGACTGGGGATCGAACCCGGGACTTCATTTGCTGTAAACACGACGAACTGTCATTTGAAATTCAACCAAATCCTCCATTACCCACATGAAATGCTGATTATCAAAAGAGCAAGAACAAGCATCGTCACAGGACAGGTTGAATTCAACTGTTTCATGTTATCTCTTCAGCTTTGCACAAACAGTCATGTCAAAGTTCGATCGGGACAATGACAAATCTTTAAACATCAAAAACACTCGATCAGGCAAAATCAGTGCGAAGGTCAAAGGTCACCAATCACAGTGGAGTTGAACAGAGGGATAGGGTGGGAGAACATGTTTATCGATCTGGATCAAAGTGATAGCCCTACCATGGGAGGGTAGGCTGACCACAAAGTGTAATTGTTCGCAGATGCCCGGTTTGTGACGCCGAATGGCTACGATTTCAGCATACCGTAACAACTGCCCAGTGTTTGTTGGTGAAACACTCGGAATGCTTGCTTGGAATTGTTGCAAAATTTGCAATCCAATATATGGCGGGCAATAGAGCTAGAGGGGATCTTCCAGCCGTCGGGCGCTAAATCACTCGTAACGTGTTCTGAAATCTGAGTGGCCAATCGTCTCTCAGTTCTTCCGATATACTTGCTACCTCAAGTGCATCGAAATAGATAAATACATGAAGAGGTAACTTGAGAGTTCAGCTTGTCCAAGTGGAACTGGGTGATCATACGTCTTCCTTTATGGAGAATAATTAGCGAAGTGGCGTTATACGTTCTTGAGAGAGCTTATTTCAACCGACGTGGTAATAGTTTCCCATTCTGATCACCTTTAAAGGTTAATGTGATGAGAACGTTTTTCTTTGATACGTCATTTCGTCTAGTTCTGGTCTCTATGTTGTTGCCATACGTTGCAATGAAATTTCGCGGATATCCATTATCCTGTTATACACAGCATATCAGTTCAAGATCGTTTTTAAGTGTTTCGCCGAACAAATTTGTTTCGCTCTAGAAAACAAGCCCTTTACTAGGGCTCGCTGTATTGTATCGGACAGAAGCTTCTGAAGTTCAGATACTGTCTGGTCCAAGTTGGTTTGTGGAATGTGGACCTGAGAAGAGATCCATCTTCCCTTTTCGTGAGTTTGACATCCGTGAATTGGAGGGATGTCTTAGACTCAAGTTCTACGATGGACCTGATGTTGGGGTGACAGCAATTTAAATATTTCAACATCTTTTTAGCATGATTTTTGACTTGAACAACAATAAACGTGTCGTCAACATAATGCTTATAGAATATTTGTACACAGCTAAAGAGATAACGTGAAACAGTTGAAATCAACCTGCCTGTGACGATACTTGTTCTCGTTCTTTTGAAATTCTCAAAGGGGACTGGATCTATGAAATATAGACTACGGTGAGTGTGCAGACAACTTTATTCAGCTTATAGTACCGAAGAAATCACAACAGTAAGTTGATCCTCGGTTTCGAGTAGGCGGTTTTACAGAAAATAATGCATTGCGTGAAGTCGACCATTCCTATAGGCTTCAAAACTTATCCTCTACGTAACTCCATGTCGTGAGTGAAATTGTTTACAAATGAGGGTGGAATGAGCAGTTTCAATGTGCACATGACTAAACACCGATTTTGCCATTCAGTCTTTGTCCTAAACTATCCCGTGGTTTCCAAACGAGATTTGTACTACCGACGCTCAGTGGGTGCGTAAAATCTTTCTTC
>UZAN01040016.1:55787-80192 GCA_900618425.1 Echinostoma caproni | reverse complement strand
AAATGTTGTCAATAGACATTACCCACGATGAATTACCTTGATCTGCCTCGTCTTATCACAATCAACCGATTTTTTTCGGAAAAATTCGAGATGCTGACAAATGTTCACGTGTTTTGTGAACAATTCATTTTGCGTCCAACAATGTTCTTTTCGGAAAGACAGTTTTCCTAAATCGGACAGTGCTTAGACATAAACTGAGTTTGGCATCTCACTTCCATACGCCTCGAATGAGAAGGATCTCGGTGTCATTGTTCAAGACGACCTAAGCTGTTATTTAAACTGCTTCCGGGCATCATCTACCGCTGTAAGACATGTTGATTTGCTAAAACGAGTATTTGGCAAATTTGAGCTAATGCTGTTCCCACGATTGTTATCAGCCTACATTCGACCCCACACAGAGCACGCCATTCGAGCATGGAATCCATGGCTACAACGCGATCAAAAGATTCTGGAACATCCACAAAGAATGGCTACCAAAATGATCAAAGTACTACATTCCAAGAGTTATGCGGAAAGACTGGAATCACTGCAACTGTAACCCACACAGTATCGCCGCATTCGAGGAGATTTGATCTTGGTATACCAAATAATGCGGAACCCAGACCACTCATATCGTTCACTCCTTTCCTTGTAGCCCAACACTCACCTGCGGGGGCACTCATTCAAATTAGCGCTCCAAAATGCCGGCGGCATTCATTTGCCCTCAGAGTGTGCATTACTTGGAATTCTCTACCACCACATGTTGTCTCTGCGCCCACAATTGATTTATTCAAGCACAATCTGGATGAAGCTTTGAAAAGTCTTAAATTTCGACATCCGTAGAAACGAACGAAAAAAGGACAAATTGTGACATTGATCTACTTTGTATGTACTGTGAACCGATTCATCTGTCCCAAATCCTATGGGACTAGAAAAGCAACCGCTTGTAAGTATTTCCCATAATAAAACTTTGACTTTGACTCCGCTAAAATAACTCTGCGTGATCAAAAACAGAAACCAACCGCAGAATTTGATTACGGATAGAATGGCTTTACCAATTTACGCAGTACACAAACTATGGTGTAGTTAACTTGTTCATCACCGGATGGCAAAATAAATCTTGCACACCTATTTGTTTTTTGATGATAATCAACAGCAACAACATCCGTGAGCCACAATCTTTGAGTCTACTATTGTTTGGGAAAGATATGACAAGTCTCAACAGATAAGCAATTCGATATGTGAATTCGTTTCTGTTTCAAATGTGCCACTTCATGAAATTATCAAATTTTGTATGATAATATTTCTCCTAGCAGGTTTCTTCTTACCACGTCTTTTAAACACGTAGGCAGGATGCACAAAAGGTCTTATTTTTTACACAAAACTAAACCTTACATTTTCTCAAAGTATTTCGCTAAAGCGTTTATGCACAGTTCCAGGCGATCAAACAATTTGGTGAAATAGCTCGACCATGGCAAATCGGATTACTCTTCAACCAGTTCAATAAAGGCCTCTACTGCAACTGTTGGTGGCTCGTATCGGATTCCCCGCATCACGGGCTTAATATTTTGGAACATAAAAATGTCAAATGGAGAAAGGTCTCGATTGTAGGGTGAGTAACCAACCTCCTGGATGCGTTCTTTTGCCAGAAAATTTCCGACGACATGGGACCTGTGTGCAGGTGGGTTGCCATGGTGCAACACATTCCCTCGTGATCGAGGCCTTGGACACGGCGTGTGTAAATTTTTCTGGGGTTGAGCGTCTCATGCAAGATGGGGTAGATTGATCTTGATGAGTTCCCGATAGCTTTCTCTAGCTGTGCCATTGTCAACCCCACAGACTCCACCACCATCACTAGCACTGCGGTGTTCTTGTTTGTTATGGTGGCCAAGGAAGACCACATCATCATCCAGGAACCGCCTGCTACGCTTACATTTCGCAAACTGCACAAACACAGTGCTTCTCTAAGGCGCGTCCTCAATGAAGACAGCTCGCAAACGAGCAACGCCATGCTGCTGCTTTACACCACATTTGTAATGGTAGAAAATCATCACCCCGGTGCCGCTGACTGAGTTCCATCCTTACAGTCCGAATATGGCAACCCTAATGATTTGTGAACTGTGCTCGGCCGCTGGTAATTGATTCTGTGGGTTGCAATCACTGAACAATAATCAAAAGGGATTAGAGTTGACATTTTCCTTGCCCGGGCATCTGCTCCTCGCACGTGTACTAAGTATCCCGAAACCTTTTTCTACTTAAGCGAATTAATTGTGTAATCCAAAAGAAATGCTGGCGTTGAGCTTGAAGGAACATCATGCAAGTGGATTGACGGCACAGGGAGGCGCAGTCCATTGAGCCCCATTTTGGCAAACCTATCTTTAGAAATGATTGAACAAATTCCAAAATATAAATTTCCTAGCACACCCTGTACACACGCTGTGGAGGAAATATGTATTCTCACAGACAGTTCATAAGTTCAGGCAGCCCATCGACAGACTTCTTTGCATCTCATTAAGAAGAAACAAACAACACGTTTTTATAGACATTAGAGTGATGAGGCTATTACCTAAAACATTAAAACCCTCCGTTCATCGAAACGCACCATGGGATGGCCAACACTACGCTTTTTCCGTCTGTCCTTCATAGTTTATTAGCATGGGTTCATGAGAACCGTATTTCAGCAGGCGTGAAACACCTTTCCTCCAGATGCACAAAAACAAGAAGATAGATTCCTGATAAAAACCTAGCGAAACAAATGTTACCCGGAAAGGTTGAAAAATATCCTTGATAAGTAATTCCTCAATCGATAACGTTAACAAAAAGGCTTTCTATATAAAGCTTGAATCTAAAGGTGACCGCGTTCGCAATGATGTGCTTCACAAGTCAATTGTCATTGATTCTATTTCCGTAAATTTACAGGGAGATGTTTGTCGATTGCTTTCGTTTAGGGCGTTTATATGAAGACATTCATAATACCCACAAGTCGTAATCAAAAGCTGCTACTAAAACGGCATTCTGAATTTTCCAATTACCTTGACTATTTCCAGTAACTGCTGTAGCATCATTTACATGCGGTGATTATGGTTGAATAATACCATTATGTTGCACACTGTAACTTAAAAATTATCTGTAATGCCTCGAGTATAGAATAAAAGCGGAAATGTGTGTCGAAGTAAAAACATCTTTTTACATTTTGTTTGTGAGATCTGTAATTAACTAGTGTTTATTTCTATACTTTCTCGAACCCAATCAAAGGACTATCACTTGAATGAACCCACCAGGCAAATCATCACCATGCGCGTACAAAAAACGCATTACTACATTTCGTGAACACAAACGAACTGTTCCGCCTTGTGTATAGGTTTCGCATAGGACTATGAAAGCAAGCTCGCCACGGCGGAAACAGTGGGAGTACATTTGAGCATCCTTGTTCCCAAAAGCAGTGAGTGCGGACACTGTAGTTCTCTCTTGAAACACTCATGTTGATATACAAACCACTTTCAAAATAATATCAGTAATCGTACGAAAAAATCAACAGTAATTTTGCCATTGCACATTGCACATTCACTCTCACCTACATCTCAGAACACCTTTTTCTTCTGTTCGACAACGGTTCTATTTATTGTGATTCTCTCGAAATGCTTGCTTATCATAGACAAATCCTTCCTACCCAACCCAGTTCATATCTATGAAAAGAATGTCGACTAGTCTCTTCCGTTTGTCCCTTTGGCGACTTTATGACCATATGATATTCAGTATCCTCCTTCTCGTTGAAGTTTCAAGACCATGCAGAGTTTCTTGCGCGGGCTATACTGTCAGTGCAATTTCGTTCACAATAAACTGGGCCTGAGCGCTGCATTAGTGACCTTTTCTTAATAACGGTTAAATATCTTTTTCTGGAACCCTAAAGGTGTCTTGGCTTCATCTCAACATCACATTATGCGTTTATTTCAGTTTGATCAGAACCTCAGAGGATTCTGACGACCAAAGTTGCCTGGCTTGCGTGATTAGATCTTTCAATTTCCTTTTTATCGCAATGTGAAAACTGTAGTAATCAAAATGGAGACTGGGTTGTCTATATGGGCATTTTGAATTTAGGAGTAAAGTGGGGAAGTTGTTCCAGAGAAGCAAAATTAATGCGAAAATATTCTGATTAAAACGAATGAAAAATCGATAATAATAATGATTACTGTGACCGCCGATAGAATGCTCATTAGGTATTTTGTATTTTTATTACTGTGGACAAATTTTTTGCTGCATCATTTTAACGACTTTATGTTTGTCGAGGCGCTGTTTGTATGCATGCGCGGTGAGTTTTTCAGTTTACTACTTCACGGTTTTTCATCAGCCCGTTTCGGCCATAATAAAACACTGACCGAACTGTGCCATTCGCTCACTTATTCTAGCATTCAGGAGCTTTTTCCTGGTATCCATGATTCACATTTCTCCATTCAGTTTTTTCGAACACAAAGTATTGTTATCGGCTTCTGATTTGAAAACTAATTGAACCAAATTTCCAGTCAGCTTCTGTCCCGATCCAACTCCAGTTGAGATAGAATATATTTACAGAACGCACGTGCAACCAACGTAGAATAAACTACGCGTTGTGAAATCAATATCTGTTTGAAAAGTACCCCGAGTATGCTGCGCAAAATGCTGTTGTATGGGAGTACGAGTTGAAGTGCTGCCGTTTAACTGCGCGAATAGGTAGTAAGCAATGTGACACTGAATTGCTTTCAAATCGGAGGTGAATAACGCGACATGGAGTGCAACCGGTTTACCCACGGAAGCCAATTTCAGATCACTTCCAATACTACCGAGCTAACCAACATTCTTCAGGGAATGTGGAGCGCTTAAACATGTATCTTTTTTCATCTATAGTAGTTTCGACACTTGTGAAACAAAGCTAAAAATGATAAGATATCGGAAAGGGAACAAAATGCTCCTTCCATGAATATAAGTATAACCAGAGTGATGCTTAGTATACCTGAACACAACTATTCTGACAGTCCGGTTTTCAGCGTCGCAGGTGGGTCTCACTACGACGTATGGAGATGCATCGGTTTCATTGAATCGACCTGAAACATGTTGAAGTATGGAACGTGGTGGGAGAAATCCGACTATCACAGAGACATCATGTATATACCTGAACCGAGGGCGAAGATGTGTTATTGTTATCTCAAGTATACAGAAATCAAGTGTTCGATATCAAACAAAACGATGAAAATGAATCGCCGATTAACTTGCTGTGCACATCAATTATAATGAGTATTACGACTAATAACCCGTGTCAACAGTATTCAGGTGTGGTGCGTTTTAGGGGTTGCTCGCTGGCCTTCAATTGTGCGATACATCCAAATATTTCTGTCGTCTAAGAAATTCTTTTGCAAGCATCTGTTCATCTCCACGAGAAAGAAAGATACTCAACTGAGTGCACCTATCAAGTAAGAGTTGGGTTGATTTGTCTATAACTTTTAAATGTTTCTGTTTAATCGCATTTAATTCATATTCTTTCGGATGCTAAAACGCATAGCCAACGTTTTCACAGGTGAGTTACAATGCTGGAGCTTATCACCTTCGCCACGGATGTAACACGCTGGGTCAGGATGGTAGTAGGAACGAAACAAACCGCAATGACACTCAATCACGAATTTGGATAGTTGGATGTTCCAAAATTAAAGTTTCACCGAATCCATGGTTGAAGCATAACATCATTAGATTGAAAAGCGTTTTATGTATTACATGGACTAGTGCTAAAATATT
The DNA here is from genome assembly GCA_900618425.1 of Echinostoma caproni. Classification (NCBI taxonomy): domain Eukaryota; kingdom Metazoa; phylum Platyhelminthes; class Trematoda; order Plagiorchiida; family Echinostomatidae; genus Echinostoma; species Echinostoma caproni. The sequence continues at coordinate 74,450 of UZAN01040016.1, read as the reverse complement.
AGCATCAATCATCAATCTGACTCTGCTGGATCAACAGTTTAAACTGTCTTTTGAGATAAGCACTGATGCACAGGGTGAGCGGAGTACCGTAGGGATGGTAAGTTCAAAATGGTGTTTGATAGATGTGGATCATAGCTTCTCGACACGCATTTGTATTTTCTCACAATGAACTCTATATGATCGACTTTATTTAAATAAGTTGATTCTCTCTGAAAATATGTGACGATCTACCCATAATTAAAAAACACTTCGTGGCTTGCTGGATGGGCTGTCAAATACATGCTGAAAACAAACGGTTACAGGTCTGTTTTTGACGCTTCAAAAATGTTTGATCAATCAAGCTTATTACAAAACCGGTTTCGACAGTCTACGTTCGCCCAATTTGTAATTTGTAATTTTATCTCTTTGACAGCCTGGTATGATCGATTTCTAAGATCACGTGGAAAATAATCACGGTGGTGCAACAATATAGACCGGGATTTCATAACCCTAAATTCAAAGTTGCTGATAGTAGAGTATCTGTAGACTGCTTTATTTGTTTCCTTTACTGCGTTGGAGTCACTCACATATTTTATTTTCTTGGGGTTTCAATATCCTCGGCAAATGTAACAGTTTGTATCCCAAGAAAATCTGTGGCATTATTATTTTATTGTTATTAAATAACATAGGTAATCAACCCTCTCTGTGGAAACACACGGAATGAGTTATTTATCCATGGTAGTCATTTATTTACTAAAACTGACGTGATACATTTTCGAAGAAATCCTTTCAATCAATCAGGGAGCAGTCTACGACCAGCGTAATTGTGACGTTTGTGACATCGTGTATGAAGCAAATGAAGCGGGAACGGCAAAGCCAAGAAGCACTGGACAGCTGTTTCGATCTGGTTGGGTCTCATCATTAAGTGCGAACTCATCTACCCGACTGAGGATCTAACCCGGGACCTCATCGATTGAACGCAACTGTACTACTTACTCAGCTGCCGGGCATCTCTGTACACGACAAAATTCACGATGTTATCACAGAAAACTTTCCAATTCTCTCAATCGGTGATTTACCAGAACATTTGCTTTGCAGAGGTCAAAATAGACTACGGCAACCATCCGGTATCAGTAGCCAAACAGAGCCACGGTATCATTTTTGTCTGCTGATGAAATTATCAGCTTTACTTACATCATCAGAAAATCAGAAACACTGTATCTTATTACTTTTGATGGATATGTTGGAAGTGTGACAGGACGGTAGTTTGCTGGATCAAGTCAACAGCTACCTTCGCTATTGAACGGAATGATATCTTGTTTCCCCCACTAAATGAATTCCGTCATATCGCATAACGGTAGTTGTAGATTGATTATGGTGTTTGATGTGCACTTCACCGAGACGTTCACCGAGTCTGTGGATGACCGTTGTCCCCGGGGATATATAAAATGAAGAAATTCCCAGATAACATCACTTTTCTGGGGGAAGGGAGAAATGCAGTATTCATCAGAAACCGGAGACCATTAATTCCCCTTTTTCATTTATCTATTTATCTCTGGAACCGCATATTAACTTTTGAGTTCATTAAGTAAATGTATTTAGTGCAAGTTTCCTGTGCTTTTAACGTTACATGTAATGCTTTTCCTATTGATGAAAGGACATGGGCTGAGGTATATCTAATAAATTTACTACTATTGTCTGATTTTATATGATGACAATAATTTCCACTGTTGTCGCCATGCACTGAGTCAATATAACTCGGAATCGAGTTGACAAATTCAACCAATTTGTAAGTGGTACCTGAGACCCGCAGAGAGCAATAACGTGTACACACATACACTGGTATGGATTAACCTTTCATTTTAGAAATACATTTCAGTTTTCAATACCATACATGGATGAAGAACATTTATTCCAAGCTTTATATCCTATTACAAAGTTTTCGGTTTTCTTGTATCACCGTTTGAATTCGTGCGAACTTGAAAGTTACAGCTCAGAAGTGAAAAATATTCTGTGCAAAGCAGAAACGAAGTTCATTTTTTTAATCACTGATTTTTATTTTATGAAGATATTCCGACTGGTCCATACACGTATTCTAAAGGGGCATACATTTTTTCATTCTGAGCACAATAAAGATACCGATTAATCAAATTGTTTCAGGTCATATAAATTGAGAAACAATGTGGCTATAAACTGCTCACATAAAATCCCTCATTCTGAAAGAAATCAAAGCATGTTTTAAAAAATATAAACCTTAAAGTTGATATGTGCGGTTGGTTCAATAAGCATTTTGTAGTGTCACCATATCCGAATTGGATAAAAAAAAGTTAAGAGATTTTGCCGTGTAGTTGTGGCCGAGAAGCAACTGATTGAAGTGGCGCGCAAATTTGAAAACTAAGTTGCCGACTTGTACAAGCCCATGAGTGATTTTAACCGAGACATTGTTATTTCAAAATTAGTCAAAATCAAGAATTCATACATTTTAGTGGTATTCGACAAATTGAAGTAGGAAGAAGTGGCTATTATTACGACCACGTTACGTCTGGTGTGGAGCAATATCGTATTCAAACCCGAAAATGAGGCCCGAAGCACTAGGCCTTCGAGGATTAAATCTAATGAGTTTAGGATGTTGCTAGAGTTGGATCAAATCCTGCATACTTAAGATGACGGGTGATAAGTAAGTGTCAGTAGTTTCGCACCCATGGTTTCTATCACTCATCTATATTGCCTGAAGTAGAGCATTTTTCGCTCTCTTCAGTTTATTTGGTAAACACAATTTCCGGAAAGTAAGGACCAGAAAATCATTGAATGTAGCCAAGCTTTAATATGTTTTCTGTTCTTACCTGCACTGGTACCTTTCCTTGAAGTTTTGTTGCATAACTGTTTCCGGTTAACCGCTTGTTCATATTGGAAGATATGTAATACATTCCAAGTTTAGCTCTGCATTGCTAAGGCAATCTTTATAAGTTCGGTTTTAGAGCAAATTGTGCCAAGACGTAAACCAACGGGGTTGCATATAATTAAACGAGACCTTCCATTTCTTTCATGCTTTTTCATTTTTTCATATGAATATTNTACAAAATTTTTATTCTCATACTGAGCGCAGAACAAACTATTTGTAACTTTATTAATATTATTGTGAACTTTTCATCACATCCACTCACATAAGTTTCTGGTCCTACAATTCACACTATTATTCACGTTTGAATAAATGCCCATGGGAAAAGTCATATGCTGGTTATAAATCTCAGTTATTGCACCCAGCTCACGAGTGACCATTTGTTGATCTGTATCTTCAGCATGACGTACTAAACTGCCTGGTTTCACTTGCGATGAAATGGACAAATCGCTCATCAATCATTTTGACCGGTCCTATTCCTCCCACACTCTGCGGAAGCAATTTGCAACATAATGCGATCAATAACGACTCGTGAACGGAAATTATTCGACTGTTCCACAAAGAAGTACTAGTTGGTGTACACAAACGAAATTCGAATTTAAACGAACCAGTAAAATAAGAAACAGTCCTGACAAAATATACCGTTAGTGGGGTTTTGCATCACTGTATAACCAACATTCGGCCAAATGAATGGGAGCTTAGAATTCCTAGAGAAATTGCGTGAATAAACGTTGCTCCTATTCCTGCCGATTACTCATCTGCATGATTTCTCTACTGTTTCTGTGTGAGGAACTCTTTTTTTATAGTCAGTTTCCAATCCGATCGTGTCTTAAGGAGGAATGAACACAAGAGATGAATAGAATCGCTGTTTTCGATCTGAACTAGATCAACACGTCATGAGGAAATAACCGCAATGGTGTGCTTTCTCCCTCTCATCTTTCTATACTTAGATGTTGCAAACGTGTCTCTGAATCTCGGAGTTTTTTGCAGCCATTTCCGAATAACTGTAATTCTTTTCCAGAAAATTTGGTAAGAGTTTTATTGGTTGAATGAAATTATGAAATATCACCTAAAATCCATTTGCAACGTCGCAAACCTAAGCAAACTGTTCAAATTTGTAAATCGTTACCAAGAATTCATAAGCACTTAGAGGATAGTAAACATCATGCAATGTTGAATTTAGATATTGCGAAGGTCGATAATCACTTGTGTATATGTAGGCAGATCCACATCCCACATCCACTGATTCTCTTTTTATTGGGGAAAACGGTAAAAAAGAGATTATGTATCATTCAGTCAACTCTCTAACTATTTATATCTTGTTTTTATGTTTTTTGTAAACAAAGGGGATAATGTTATTGTATGTTTAAATACGATAGATGGCATAGATGAGAACTAAGCGAACGTTTAGTAAAACGAAAGGCCAAAGATAGACTGTTGTTGAATGAAGCATTAGAAACAGTAGATCCGGGGCATGTAAACTGAAACACTCCACATGCGTATGATTCTCACGTGGGCAATTTTTTAATTGGCTTCACGGATTCACCCAACTGATTATATAAATTGAGCTCAGCGTTCCACTGGAATTAATAAAATTCCCCTCAAGGTCAATTGCAATCGAACCTACACTCGATTCTTGTATATACAAAGAGAGAGGATCCAGGAAAAAAACAAATCAATAAATTGCAACAAGTGGGTATGTACAAAAGACGGACGGAAGAGTGGGGTGAGTGCATAGTTTTGGGTTAGTAATGCTGACTGTAAAGATCAAAAGACGTTTCTATGCAGTGATTTGTTATTATGAAGATCAACAGTGAAATATTTAGAGTGCGTCTGGTACGATGAGGGACAATTCATATCAATACCGAGGCTGCTTTGCATAAGAATAAACTAGGTAATGCTCAGTGTTACCTATGTTTACTAAACCAACCTCTCGTCCAATGTGTTGCGCACAAGCTATGGGCTGACAAGCAGCTTGTGTATATCGCTCTACCACATCGTCCTCAGTGTCACGTTTCTCCTTTAGTCTACTTTGCTCACTGGGATTTTGAGCGCTTACACCTACTCTCACAAAAGCACCAATCTCTCAGTTCTCAGTTTCATTTGCCTAAGCCAATCACCCACTTCTTTTGACCACAAAGTAGTACACCAGCTTCAGGATTTCGATTGTAGAATCATCAAGGATTCATACGCTTAATTGTCTTATATTATATGGCAATGATAATCAATCGCACTCCCCCCTTTCGAAGTACAATAAGCACAACGAACGGTGTTAGTCATATGACATTGGGTGTGATTTTGAAAGGTTTCCCTACCTCTAATCCCATCTGTATGCCAGCTACAATGATGAAATATGCTACTGACAAAGTACAAAAACAACTTAACCGAATAAACCAATAGGGTGATTCTGGACCAAATATTCTTTTTATTGTACATCAGAAGTACTTTCCTTAAACGGGCGTTAACATATTGTTAGTGGTAATAAGCACAGGTTTTAATGAGATCTTGTAATTGTAGAACACTAGATGCTTGAACGGAAATGAACGATATATGGACAACCTGTGTGCTTTGCTCTTATTGTTTGTTAGTTCGTGGAAGTCACTTCCTCAAAATTGATCCAAGTAAATAACCAATATTCGGACAGTACATAACTATAAAAGATGTAATTTCCTCGGAGCTGGTAATTACCGTTTGCCTGACGGGATTGTAATACTTCAACCAGTGCAAAGCGATATCGATTTCATACTGTTGTAGGTAGATTGGTTTACTTGCGCATTAAATAACCATCGTTCCGAGCACGGAACCTGACTCGCAGTTGAAGCTTCGTCCCAATTAAACGTGGAAAACACCTTTCGGTTCATTTGAACGATACTTTTGGTATGAGGGACTAGTTGCGACGTTCACGACTCTGTCAGACTATATACGTTTTTTCCAGTATATTCGCACTCGCGCTAAATGTCTGTCTGGAGCCGTTCGCTCGAGCCCACTCATCCGGATCGGTCGACAGTTGATCCGTGGTGTGACAAACGGCAGAATCTTATTATTCCCCATTTGCCATCTCCATCCTCACCTCTCCCACGCATGCTGTCTCGGATGTCGAGAAACGAAATCAGGCAAGCGAGACAACTCAGGGTAAAATAAAAGCAACAACAACAACAGCTACCACTGACATGATAGTCATTTCAAGTCGGTATATCGACATAACCCGTTGATGAAATGTGACGACTTGTACAGTGAGCAAGTGTGCATAGTCCAGTGGCAAACTGGTGCTCGGTGGATGGAGAACGGTTTGTGCGTGTCAGTCTCCCCTTTTATATGCTCATTTGGTTGGTAGCTTAGTGCGCCAGGTAGATTGCCTGCCTCTTTAGCAGTTGATTAGTATTGTTCCAACAATCAAATATTGCATTATGAAACCCCACAAACAAAAATTATCCAGTATGTGGTTGTTTTTGTTTGATAAATTGATGATATATTCAAGCCACTGCAATCAGTATTTTATGAAAACGATCAATATGAATCACAAATTCAACGGTAACCGAATAAGATTTTTATGGATCATTGAGACTTTCCATGTTTCATGCGCTCTTTTCCAGAAGCGAACATGGTTTCGAGTTAGAATNGTTAGAATATCACTCTCAGGTAGGAATATGATTGGTTTCCCTCCATAAATAGATTCGTATCCTTTTAAATTGTATCTTTTACAAAGGAGAAAAAATATCTCACGTTTGAATTGTAAAAAGATCTGCAACCTTGAAGGATTTTGAAATCACCCACGGACGCCATCATCGCTTTTGAAAAGAAAAAATCTATACCAACTTTGCTGCTACAACGTAATCCGCGCGGGTGTTTCAACCCCAACAAGCGAATCGATCTGTTCTAAATTTCAAAAGAAGAATGACTTTGTTTACAACATACGAGGAACATTATCTTGCCTATGCACGAGGAATCTATCTGAAGCTGAACCTACGTCTTATTTCGTACTGATGATTACCATAAGTGTACAATTGATAGCATATATTTATGAGAAGGAAATATCCAAGGACCCTGAATGCACTGTACACGTGATCTTTACACATTTATCAGATCAATCTGCATCCGGTAACTCTCCTAAAAATCATTTTATATCCAAAAGGTTTAAACAATAACATTTTGATCTTACCCAATTTTTGATCCTTGACCTTGATCTACTCTGAATATTGGGTTGTCTGTATAACTGAATCATTGATAAACCCAGTCAAAGTATACCCAATCATCAAAGCTTTCATTCATGATGCCCATCGCTTACCTCAAATTGGTGTTGCTCACAAAATGTCATCACTCTTACCAGGGATTCTCGCAAGTGACTGCTTTCAGGAGATTGTGTGGAATGACGAGCAATACCATGTCCGTGGCCGAGATATGGTTGACGAAGTGTTTATTCATTTTCGTCTTTGATTCCTAATATTTTTTGTTGTACTGACTCTGAGCGATCAGCAATAAAATTAAGTCATGCGTGAACACAGATCTGACCGTTCACTTAGGGCAAGACACACACATGACAAGCAGGTCTAAACCTTTATCCCCTTAGTCTTTCCATTCCCACACAGCTGGTTTTCAATATGCAGGAGCATTCACATGTCAGAGGTGTTTTCAGTAGCCCTATCGGTTGGCAAACATATCAGTGTGGTTTAACGCAACCGTAAGTAGCGACACTTTCCCAGAAAAATACAACCAAATAAAAAAAACGTCGAAAGCGAATTACGCGTATTTTCACATGTGATTCTTGAGCAGACCGCCTGCGGGATTTAACAAGAACTAGTTGTCTTTTGTTAAACAACATTTCACATTTTGAATAAAGCTCTGCACCTGCTCGTAATAAATTCATTAACTTATGGTAAACTCTCGGTTTTAGATCAAGTGTTTTCCCAATCAGCTCTTGTTTTCATTTTCAAACTAATGTGTTAGTTTGTCTTTATTTTTTTCCCGTTTATTAGCGTCATCTCATTTAGAGTGAATTACATGAGATGAAAGAACACTTAAAGAATACAGTTCAGCGATTTTATTTGTCTGTTACAGAATATGCGGTGAGATCTCTCAAGCCTGATGAGTGATTCACCTTCCGTTTTTGACAGACGATCATTCCTAGCTGTGTATCAGGGCATCAATTTGGTTTTCCATTCCACAGTTTACCTTTCTGATATTGTCAGTTTCCCACGCGTGAATGCTACCCAGGCTTTTGTACAACAAACGTCCAAAAAAGCTAGGCTACGAGTACACACCGATAGCACTAATTAGTGCCTTCAATGTCACTAAACTGTTCACAAAATAAAACTGTCAAGCAACATAATTCGAACAAGATAGCATTGTCTGTGAGCACAAAAGCAGCAGAACTATCGCGAAATGTAGGCATTTTAGCGAAACTTCCAATTATCTAATTCACTTGATGTATAACAGTAACACTGGCACAACTAAATAGTGATTAAGGCGCGGTTCTCTTCTCTTTCAAGTAGGATTACCATCGAGTTGATCAGACCAATTTATTTGAAATTATTCTGTTATTTTCCCACAACATTTGTGTCACGTAATTTTGTCTGTTCTATCCTCAATGAAATACGTCTTAGAGCTCCGAATTCGTAAATATTCTAATCCGCTCATTGGAAAACGGATAATTAATAGTTCGACTTACGGTGAAACCCACATCCGTGGTCAAGTACAATGCCTGATGCCATTGAATTCAACTATTTTGTCCCATTCATACCATTCTTAGAAAAAGTTAATCTCCAAAATTAGATTACTGAGAAAAAGATAATAGCCAAATTACTCCTGGTGTTGGTAATGTTCCTTGGGATAATACGGTGCTATTAGCAACCGGATACTTAACATTATACTCTTTTTCTATTACAAAAGAGGTCCGAATTCCAACTTTGCAAAACCTGGAAGTCAATTAGTCCAGCGAGTGCAATTCACATTAGAAATTTATGTTCTGGCATGCGGTTCAATAAACACGTCAACATACAAAACGGTAGATAAAAGCGACGACGTTCGTCTATCCGTCACTGAGTAACATCTATGAGAGAAAAACAACAAAGGTTATTCCAAGTTGAAGCTCTACGTCACTTCGATACCAGGGTAACACTCTGCCCATATCAACGGTATTCTTCAACAATGTACATTTACTAGATGAACTGTAGCTTGTATTGTTCAAATATGGGTTCCAGAGTGTGCAGTCATAGGCCTTTGTAAAAATAAAGAATGGAAACCGTCCTCACCAGTTCCAAACATAGAAGTTTGGTTCATCATCAAAGTATGAAGATAGACAATCAGGTGACCTTGGACTCGATACTCAGTTGAACTGCATTTATTTGACTTTGTCTCTCTCATATTTGTTGACTGGGGCCTACAACAAACTGTATATATATATATATATCACCGTTTTACGTTGAAATCATCTAGTAACCAAATCGTCCACGAAAATAAATGGGCATTTATCTTCTTCCTCTTTATCGAATGAATGTTGGAAAATTGTTTAAATGACTGTTGTTATTGTTGTTGTCCGATTACAGAACGATTGATCATGACTTGATGGATGGTCGAGTCCCTTCGAAACGCTATTGTCCATCCCTCCTCCACCCGCTGCACTAAGTCGATTTTGTCGATAGGAAATAAACCGGGATTACACCGTCTAGGGTGATGAAGCATGGCTTCAGTTAAGTATTATAGGTGAAAAACTAAGAGCCTTTAGATAAAATGGACGTAAATGATTCTACAAAGTGATTATGCTAGAGTCCGAAGTCGGCTAGGGTTTTGTTTAAAGCCGCTGATAAATGAGCTAGATCACATGCACAATAAACGAATTGGTTGCACCAATAAAGCCGTGTCGCGCAATTTGGCCATATAACTAAGCCCCTGGGAGTGGATGTAGCGATGAATTGGCTACAGTGATGAAACGGTTTACGATGAACGATCGAAACCTGTTGAATTGCACTAGGTCAAATGGATAATGAGATATAAACTGTTGTTGTGTTGCACAAATGGATTAAAAATAACAAATCCGTTTTTCCGAGGGCAGATGTAGCCTTAGGAATGTCAATTAGGTCACAAGATTGACAGAATACGATGACGGACGTTCCGACGTGATGTTCCTTCCGAGGAATATCACCTTTCACAAGACTAACAGGTTAGCGAGTTATAACGTGTAGCCAACGAATTCATGCAGTCAAGCAGAAGAGATCAATCCGAAAAATGAAAACATGTATTATCAAAATCAGTTGTCCATGAAATCGGTTTAGCTGTATCAGTTACCATTGTCATTTTCGACTCGCCTTTTATTTTGGGATGAAGATCGAGCGATTATTATAAGACAAACAGACAGATTTGACAAAACAATAATTTTACTCCTGGACAGGAACTGCAATCTTGTGGCTTGTGCTTTGTCGTGGTTACTCAAATTCTCGAAACTTAACCAGTTGTTTGGCAATCGTGTGCAATAGCAAGAGGTAGTAACATAGGGATTGAGTCTGTCCAGTATTCCTCTAAACAGAAGTGAAAGTGAAAGTGAGTTTTATTACAAGAAATATTTACAAGTGTTTGTTTTTCTTGTCCCATATGGTTAAGTACAAATAAATTGACTTACCGTTTATACAAAGATGAGAAGTTTCACAAATTATCTTTGTTTCGTGCACTGCTACGAAGGTCGCCATTCAAGGCACGACCATGTTTCATCCAGTTTATGCTTCAGATAATCAACTGTGGGCGCAGAAACAACATGAGGCCGTAGAGAATTCCAAATAGTGACACCCTGAAGGAAAATGAATGATGCCATCATCCTAGTCAAAGTTTTTGGACCACTGATTTGAATGAATGCCTCCTAAGGCGAGTGTTGGGCGAAAAAGCGAACAGTGAACGATATGGATGATCTTGGTTCTCCTTTATTTGATAAGCCAAAATCAAGTCCCCTCGAATTGGGCGATATTGTGTCGAGTACCACCCAAATATTCTGGTCTTTCCACATAAGTTTTGGAATACAGTCCCTTGAACATTTTGGTGACCATTCATTGTGGGCGTTCCAGAATCTTACAATCGGTTGCAGTCATGGACTCCCATGCATGAATTGCATACTCTGTGTGGGGTCGAATGTAGGCTAAAACCAAAAGTAGGTTCAAGTCTGCCAATGGCTCGCTTTATCAAACCAACATGTCTTACAGCGGTGAACGACGCCCTGGAGCAGTTTAAAGAGGAACTTTGGTCGTCTTGAACAACGACATTTGAGGCATACGGAAGTTGTTATTATCCCCGGAAGTAGAAAAACCGAACTTTGTGGCGAAGGGATAAGATCGTACATTCTGATGTATTGAATTCGATGTCGCTTTTGATCAACCATTGATAAGCAGCCTTAAGTGTTCTTTGAAATGCCTCTCTGTCCTCGAGTTTTGTCAATGTTTTCCGTATTTTTGCAACGTCTACAAACAATAACGTTTGTGATCCCAGAAGTGCCGTTAGATTGTTTATGAAAACTAGAACATGTTGAGGACCAAACACGGATAGGTGTCGAACTCCTCGGGCTACGCTGATACGGTCAGAAAGTGACTCAGAAACCCAAATTCCCATGGTGCGCTGCTGAAGTGTATCTATTCAACCTAGTACAAATCCTCGAGTTTCATAATTGTGCAGTTTCCTCAGCAGTATTTTGGGGTTCACTCGGTCAAATGCTTTGGAGAAGTTTAGGGGCATGACGTCCACTGCCTCACCGTGATCAGCTGCCTTTGTCCGCTCTTCTTGGGCCAGAAGCGGGTGAGTGTTACACAATCGCCCGAGACGAGAACCAAGTTGTACACAGGATGAAATGTTGCATTTTCAGGTGATTTATCGTTTTATCTGCAATAACGGATTCCTTGGCTTTGGATATTACGGGGAGGAGAGTAACGGGGCTTAATTATCCGAGTCACTACGACAGCCGCGTTTTTATNCGTTTTTATATTGGTGAAACTTTTGTCTGTGGAAGCACAGTTTTGTCAATCATTTGTTAGAATAATTCATCTATTAGTTGAGCTATGCTACTTGCCTGGTTGATAAGGGTTTGTGGATGGATATTATATATCCTCGGGGGTGAATTCATTTTCAAACACTACAGTTTCGACGCCATGATTTCTGGGGAAAAAAATAATTGTGGTGAGCGTTGGGTATGGTATATCCTGAAGTAACAGGCAGTCGTAGTCCGATGTTCGCAGATGCAGTGAATACTTGAGAGTACTAATTTTTGAACAGTTCACCTGCCTCCTTTGTTTTGACCGAGACTCGTCCTGCTAATTTGAGTGCTGGAGCGCCGGGCTTGTCTCTTCTGGAGGCATTTATGTATTTGTAAAACAGCTTGAGATGTAATATAAAGTTGCGCATCAGCTGTTCCCGGTACTACAGTTTGTATTCTTGCACCAACGTGGTGCAGTGGTTTTGAAGTAGACAGTAGGTATGTCATGTGTTGTTATAAGAAAATCGTGTATAAGCTGTCTATGATTTATTCCCTCTGTGAAACCCACATTTTTGTTCCACCTTGAATCATTGACGTCTGAACAGCTAAGTTAGTAGTGTTTGGTATTTGTCATACCCTTCACCATTTCCTTGAAGTGGTTCATGATTTCTTGTCAGGATACCAACGGATCTCACTGTTTGTTGGGAAATGTTTATTGGAGGTCTCACAAAAATCTCAATTTGGGTTTATTCAACAAACATCCAGCAGTTAACAATAGAACTATGCGGTACGAATGCATAACACATCATGATCACTATTCCTTAATGGAGTCGCAGCGGAAATCGGTTCCACCACCAATTGTAAAACCGAAGATGGCTGGTTGGCTCCAAGCCTCGTTGACTCGTTTACAAAATTGTAAAGTGGATAGAATTCAATAAACCGAGCGAGTTTCCCCTCAAAAGGTTGTAGACAGGTCACTGATTTAGCTAGGCTGAAGTTACTCATATAGAGCACGTAAATGAACTTCAGTGGGAGGATGTGGTTCACGGTTTGCAATAGTGTCTCATTGGCTGAGTCTGTGGATGAAGGAGAGCGGTACACCACACCGATCAAGCAGTTTTCGCGTTGCGACAGTTGCATTTTGTACCACAGAGAATCAGAAGACGCAGCAGGATAACCAAATTACTCGCATTGTAATTTGCTGCTAAAGTAGAGTAGTCGATCGCGTTTGAGCAGAGTCGTTCAAGAGGCTGCGGAGTGCTGCTTTACCATTGAAACATTCTACTGTGTGAAACGCTTGATATTTAAAATGCAGTCCCGATACGTTATTCTGTTTACCAAGACTCCCAAAAGCGATGTGCTAAATCGATATTGTGTACTGATCTCCCACATATTCAGACTTGACTAACGGGAATCGGTTTCACACCATGAGAAATACCCTATCAGTGTCCTCATAATGGGTGATTTTAAGTTTCCAAATCTTATTTAAACGAAGATTTCCCGCAAGCCATCCAAGAGACGGTTGTCACAGTTCATTCATTCGCACCAATTATAGAATCACAGAAGTAACCAGATTTGGAGTGGGTTACATATCGTCAACATTAACTTCAGTTCTGACGAACGAGGAGCAAATTGGGTAATCTTTCAGTGTCAGGTCTCCATTAGGGCATAGTGGTCATGTAGTATTGAAATTCTATTATGTCAGCCATACCCAATTACTCGTGGCATCAGAGGCTACGAAACATTGAAAATTCTGGCAGTGCTTAAGCAACGGGTCCCCTAGAAGACGATAATTACCCTTTGGTGACGTAAACGATTCACCGAATGTCTTACAGAAACGATAATGACTGCGACAAGTATCAAAACGTCTCCCGAATCCAAAACTCGGCAAGTACCTATCTGAAGCCTTTGCTAGAAAGATGGAATGCGAAATACCAGCGCTGCGTTAACCTGAATATATTTCAACGAATGCGCTAAGAGAAGCAGAATTCCTTAAAACCCAGTTCGAGCACGTGTTTGCTGCAACGTTCAACGCATAATGTATTACAGATCCCAGGCATACTGCCCTGTGTAGCGTATCCGTCACTGGTAAAAATGGCTTTTGATGTTGAGATTACGTGCAAAACCACTAACTTTACGTAATAATTCACCTCCAGACGCAGATAACAAACAATCTCGGACTCTCACCTCACTGGTCAAAAACATATAGGAACATTTGCCCGTTTTTTATCAGAAGGTTGTTCACCGGTAATTCCACAGCCATGGGAGGTAGGGTTGATTTCACCTATTTACAACAGGGGCTTTCGCAGCGATCCCACCAACTGCCGCCTTGTGACACTTGTGGAGATACCGCTGTCTCTCATGGACGCCATTGTGGTAGATCTGTTGATGAAATACATAGAGAAGTATGATATACTTTGTCTCCAGCTCAGTGCAAATTTCGGCACCAACGTTAATGCACTAAAATCTATTCATTGCACGAGATGAGTGGACAAAATCAGAGAACGCAGATCAGCCATTGGACTTATAGGAGACATTTGATCCATAAACTGCCAAAGTTCACATGAATAAATCTGTATTTGAGAGAATAAGATACGTGATTCTCAACTTGATCCAGGAATTTCTTTGACAAATAACCACGTCAGTTTGTGTTTTAGATTTATTAGCTGGACCTATTGCCGCTGCCTGACAGGTTCCGCAACGATCCGTGCTGGGGCCTTGTCCTTTTCCTTCATTTATAAACTAGCATCCACATGTTCTTGGGCCAAATACACTGCTATTCTATCTGGATAACAATATCACATTCAGAGGATTATTTTGCACTCCAATAAACGACCAATGTGGCCTACGATGGTCAATAGTCTATAACTTTGAATTCAATGTTTAAAAGTGTAAAGGTATTTCCATATGACATAATACTCGTCTCTTCTATATTCTGTAGAACCAAATACTACCACATACTACTGATCAAAGGGATTTTAGATTTATGTTGCAGGAGGAGGTGGACTGTTCCATACACTGTGCCAGAACATCATCCATGAGTCCAAAGCAATTCGTGTTGTTTAAATGTGCTTTAGGTAGTCCGAAGTAGCAATGTTCCGCATGTATTCTCAGCATTCGTTTGACCAAAAACGAAACATACTGATTAAGCATTGAATCCATTGTCTAATGCAGCTTAAGGCGCTTGAACGTCTGCAAAGGTTGGCAACAATTATCATAAAAGGTCTGCAAAGCAAGACGTACTCCGAATGACCGCCCAATATTGAGATTTTACACGGCTCACTACCATCGACTTCTGGGAGACCTAATTTTGACATGATGCATCAGTTCAAGACCCTTGCCGTTATGTTGATGCTGTTTGATAATAATAATCTCAGGAAATATCATTTGAAGGCCAGAATCCAGAACTTTCACCTACAATACCGGCACCAGTCGCTTGTAATCGGAGTTTAGGGTGAATGAAATTATCTTCCATTCCGTGTTGCATGCGGTTCTACATTTGAATTATTCAACTAAGGCTTGTAACAATTAAGGTTTCAACATTTGGGATTTATCGTGTTTGTTAACATCATTTTTTACCTTTCAGGTTGTCCGAAATTCTGTAAACATCCAGTTGGGCATGATAAGTATCAGCTTCCTTAAATCTTTCATAATAAAGCTTTGGACGTCAACCAAATACCAAATGAGTCACAAAAGATCAAGCAATTTAATTGGGTGTGAGGGTGGTAGGAAAAAGAGTATCTTTTGATATGCGACGGACAGGTTATGTGCCGGCCTGAAAAGAGCCCAACAGCTTTGCACGTGTTTCGAGTCTACAGCATTGTTTACTGCGCTTGTGTCACTGCCGAATCACACGATTCGAAGCTTCGGGTTACGAGACGAACCCCCCACTCCTACACGGTCAACTACCAGCATCTTCCGCGAACGACTGTATTACTTTGGTCATTTTGGTTGGATGAGTTCGTTAACGCTTTCATAGGCACTCGCCACTGCGCGTTACCTCGTTGCGTTGCAGCTATCCGCTCTCTAGGGTTAAAGGCTACAACAAACACCAAAAAAATCACTGTTCAATGCTCCATAAGTTCATCAAAATGCCGCGGTAAAAACAAAGCATTTGTCTAATCCTCATCATAGGTCACCATGTCAAATATAATATAAAGGAGATGAGATGGATCCAGCAAAGGATAAAACCAAAAATCCGACACTATATGACCATTTGCAACTCCTAGTGTTTTTAAAACTCTAATGAGTTTATCCAAGTACAACAGTTTGCAGTTTGTCATTCACGTCAAATCAAGTCGATTGTAGCTTTACAGACTCATTGGCTGAATTTTGAGCATTTTACACCATATTTGTAGATTCAAATTTACAAGATTATATAAAATTAAACTGAAGTTAGTAAATACCGTCTTAGTCAATGAGAAAAGTAAATGAGTAACTGCTCACAGACTAATCTCACATCTTCTATGATGTCTATGATGGCATATATTAACTGTTTAACCACTTGCCTCATTCACAACTTCCATGCTCTCATTTATTACCTCACACACACACACACACACACACACACACAAACACACCGACTCAATTGTTTCTCCCATTAGACCAATCAAAAGTACCTCGAATTGCTAAGGTTTTAATCAGCATTTTTGTTTAATGTTTGCATATTATTTAGTTTGAAAAAGGCCTTCCAAGAGGGTTGAAACGTCGTCAACCAAAAATTGTTGTTTTTTGGTTTTCTCTCGTTGTGGCTGATCGAAACATTCCTATACGGATCTGATTCTGTGGGAACTTTCCTCTTATCTATAAGTAGACGTACGAGATTTCCCATTTAGAATTACGATAAGAGAAGCACGTGCAAATAAAACTTTGAGCTTTGAGTGTGTCAATGATATAGATACATCTGAAAGTTCGTTGTGTAATTGAGGATGAAATTTCTTGGCAATAGCATTTTCCCATGCTTGTAGATATCTGTCTATGATAGAGCAAGCAAGTTTACCTCTGCCGACATCTAGATATGTCTTCTGGAGATCTCGCCAGTAAATAAATTATTATTTTAACATACCGGGTAAAATTGCTGGGAAGCAGTACACCAAGTGGGGGATTAGCATGCATACATTTGCAAAGCTAAAAAACAACAGGTGGGAATCAAAATGTATTCCTAATCAGAGCGAGAAATCTGAAAGCAATCTAACTTTACAGAATGTGTTCTGAATGTGCAAGGATCATGACATATTATGTGATAGTGTGACGCCAAAGTATTTTATCAATGTTGATGTCGGTATGGGTTCATGAATGGTAGAAGGGGTGCGAAACCTAAATGTGAGAACTGATTATGGTTCGTCGGTAAACAGGGAAATCACAATATCCTGACTCACATTATGAGGTATTCCGCTAAAAGGAACGGGACAAAGACCAACTAGCAATGCCTCTTAGTTTGCTTCGAATGTCTAAAGCGTCTTCAGGAATGGGTACCCTACATCCTAAAACAAAATCGTCTGTGTATTTATAGCATATAATTGGAATGGGAATGTGTTTGACATACATTGAAAAGAAAAACGGGGAAAATTGTACAATGCACAACACCAGAAGCTAGTAGAAGATTTCTTGCCCTTCTATTCGTAAAAATAATCGCGGATCAATCTGCTGACTTGTGCAATAACACCACTTTCGGTAATCAGGTTGAGCAATACCAATCGGTCAAGCCTACCAAATGTGCTTTTGTATTCGAAGAACACCATTCTGACGGTCTTACATTTCCTTTCTAGAGGCGAAAGTATTGAATGCACAAAGTAAGCGAGGATATCAAGTGTTGGGCGCGAAGAGCGATGGGCACATCGATTTATGTCGTTTTCTTCAGTCTCAGGGAAGAACCACGGAAGCGAGCAACTTTCAAAGAATTTGAGAGGGACTGAATTGCAGTCGATGGGACAGTACTTCCCAGGTTCCTTTGTGGGGACGGGAGTTACCTTGATCACTCTTCGAATGTCAGGAATTTCTCCGCGTATCCGACAGCCATTGAATATGTTAGATTGCGGGACTGAAAGAGTGTCTGCAGATACATCGGGCACCGCTTTACTCATCGGTACCGCCACACAGGCGATCACTATCTCTCCGTATTCCGGGACAACTGAAGTTTCCCAGAATAACATCTACAGACCATTGCCTTAGGCGATTTATTTGAGATTTGACCAAAACTGTAAGCCATTTGTCATGGGCTCGATGTCTATTCTTATAAGTCGATCTTCCGGGATGCGTAGCTGTTTTAGTAACAATGATGATCATCTAAATTTATGGATGAAGAGCATTTAGAGCACAGCATAAGGTAGTCAGTAGGATAAACAGTTAATAATCCATAGGTGTTCCGGATCATTTCGAAAAAATTTGGCATTGTGCTCATGGTAACAATAGAATCAGGTTTGTTTTAGCCACAACGTGAATACCAAAACACAAGATTTCGGGGACAACGTTTCGACCTTCTTGGAAGGCCTTTGTCAAATTAGTTTAATCGGTTTCTCAAAAACACAAGCTTTGAGTCAACGTACTTCCCTAACAGCCAACGACATTATTAAAGCTACTTCATTGTGTTTGAAATCCACATATTTTGTGTATAAAAATACTTTGTACCAACAAACCGGAGGTATCGCCATGGGATCTCCTATCTTCCCAATTGTTGCCAACATTTTCATGGAGAACTTGGAATGCAAACTTCTCAATTCCTTCGTGACTCCTCCTAGAATCTGGTGGCGATACGTGGATGACAGATTTGTAGTGATAGAAAAACACATGTTGGAAGAATTTACCTTATTTTTGAATTCCCACCGTGAAAACATCAAATTCA